>MCJB01001115.1:102967-136871 GCA_002018475.1 Nicotiana obtusifolia | reverse complement strand
GGGAGGGGGGAGGTTAAATCTTGATGACAATTGTTGGTATGCTGTGTTGTTATGATTATGGCACATGTGGACTTGTTGGGCGGATTGTTCGGGTGTTTGCACGAGGTTTCTGCCATGCTATTGTTATTGTTGATTTTGCGCATGCGGCGAGACAAGGAAGACTATATGTATCGGGTTTGCACATGTGGCGGGATAATTGTTAATATGTGCATGGCGAGACAAGGCGGGCTTTTACTATATCGTTGCACACGCGGTGAGATAAGGGTGGCTATGTAGGGATGATATGTGATGGACTGAGGGCATTTTGTTGATAAAAAGGAGTATTCCTATTTGTGCTTATGACTTCCTTATGTTTATCATGCATTTTATGTGATTTTTTGCGTTGTTTCCAATATGTTATTTTGTGTCTCTTTCATTACTTGATAATTTGGTTGCAAAGATGGATTCACCTACATGGATTTGTTATCTCATATTTTGTCGAGTTGTTGGTAACATAATGAATTGAAATAAAAGGGAAGTTATTATCATGCATTACTGCATTTGATTCTTGATAAATTCCTCTTGAACGTGTTATTGATAGTTGACACGGGTACGATATGCATGGTGGCGCAAGGTCTTTGCCATGCGGTTGTGGTATATGTTGTGGCACGAGGTCTTTGCTGTGCGAGTGTACCTTATATTGTGGCACAAGGTCCTTACCGTGCAAGTGTTACTGATATTATAGTACGAGGTGTTTTCCGTGCGAGGTGATTGGTAATGTGGGTACAAGGTGTTGTGTGTGTGATTCTATATGATGACTTATTGTACGAATAAAACCGTTATTTGTTCTAAATAGTTATCGCTTAATTTGATGAGATTACAATTATTTCCTTCTATTACTTTTCCTGTTGCCAATCTTTGATATATTGTACAGGTTATTTGACTAGTAAATTTCTTGTCTTGAACATCGTCACTACTCCACCGATGTTACTTTTGATACTTACTGGGTACCGATTATGTGTATTCATACTACACTTCTGTCCACTTTTGTGCAAATCCAAGAGTTTGAGATAACGGACCCAGGTAGTGAGAGTTTCTTTGATAGTGTGGATTCAAGGTATAGCTTCTTGATCATCGTAGTCTCTTGGAATGTTTTCCATACATTTATATTGCCAATTTTCTATCCGAATGGTATTGTATTTTTGAGATATTTTCATATATTTTGTTAGAGTTCGTGACTCTATACTACCTAGTCGTCGAGATTTATTGTGATTATCGTCGTGTTAGCTTGTATCACTTTTATATCCGTATTAATGTTTAACTCTGCTTCATAATATTATGTTATTTTGGTTTAACTGTTGTAAGTGATTGACTTATCTAGTTTTAGAGACTAGGTTCCATCATAATTCTTAAGGTGGGATTATGGGTCTTGATATGTTTATATCATGATCTTTAGTCTTTGAACCACAGCTACTACAAAAAAAACATAAAAAAAAAAATTAAGGAATTCCCTAATATCAAGGAATGGGTAGAAAAAATATGATTTTTTTATCGCGTATATGAGGTTGTGAAAGTATATCTTCAAGATTTTCGAATAGAAGGTTAAGCAGTTTAATAAGTTTCCAAACTGATTATCTTCTTCCATTTGACATTTTATGAACTTATCTTTCTTTCATTACTGTAGGTCTTCGGTCAAGAAACTCACCCCCTGGTCATGATTGAGATCCGAAAAATGTATAACGAAGCTCAAGGGTAGATCTTGAATTTGACCACTCTAAAGCAAAAGAAGGATCTAACGAGTCTGTTTCAAGGAGGGGTGTCTTAATGAGCCCTTCGAGGAAGAAGACAAGGTCCAGCCAAAAAGAAGGAATAATCCATGGATGATAGGAGCATTTCCCGAGACAATCCCCATAATACTTAGTTCTGTCTCTGGGACGTGTTAGAAGAAAACGTTTCCATTTTCGTGGAGAGTGATGAAAGATAATTCCTGGCTAAGAAGAAAAGTAAATGATACAGTCTCCTTGAGAAGGAGAAGACAAACAAGGTCTCTTCTGCAAGCCTTGTTAATGACAGAATGTGCCATACTGTTTAGATTTTTTTTTTTTGCTTGAGTCTTCATTTAGTGTTTACTGAATTTGCTCCTCTTTTATCATTAGAGACCTTTGGTCGAGAAAGGTTCAAACTTGTGTCGTGATTGATGTTTCAGAGACTAAGGGGGAGATTCATGCTCGAATTTTAAAGTTGTCTTGCTATGAAAAGGAAGAAGAAGAGTATCTTGGTACTGATATGGAGGGTGACCTTTCCCGTCCTTCGAAGAAGAAAAGATTTTGCAAAGGAAGGGGCTTCCCGGGGATGGTCGATGCAATCCCTGAACTTGTCCCTATCCCACCCAGTTCTGTCTCCGGGATGAGTCAGATGACGTCCCCATAATCATAGTGAACGATAAAGAGAAGTCCCAAATTGAGGAAGATGTGAATACTTTAATTTTTACTTCGGGATTAGAAGAAGCCGATGTGCTTATGGCAGATGTGGGTCTCGATCCCCAGCAAATTAGAATCGGATTATTGATTATGACGATCTTAAGATTTAGTCTGAGCTTGTGGAGTATTTGATCTTTTATGAGACTCGTCTGAAGATTTTGGAGGCTTCTGGTGCCGTGATCTCGATGTAGAAGGGAAACTGAAAAAAGCTAAAGTGGCAGTGGAAAAAGCACGACGAATCATGACTCGTCCACCTTCGAAGGAGACTCCGTAGAGGAAGAGACGCTTTAGCACCAACTAGATGAGTTTGACGAGGAAAATTATATTTAATCGCATCTTACATTTTGGCTCCTCAAGTTAAGCTGCTCCATCGGCTCTTAGATCCGCCAACGCCGGCCCTTCTTTGGGTCCTAACGGATCTTTTTGTAATGTTATTTCTGGAATGTCTCTCTTGGACCTTTATGCCTTCTATATGAATGAATGAATGACTATTTCTTTTTTGTGATTGAATGTTTTGTATTCAAAAGTAAATTTATTTAAAAGTGCTTTGGTACTTTTGGGAATTTATTCGAGTACTAGATAGTTTTTCTTTGGCACATTGAAATTTTATCCTAATGTTAATTTAGTTTTGTTGACTTGAATTATTCTTTTGGAAATATCGTTTCTGGTGTAATATCATAAAGTTGCACCCTTGAATGTCTGATACTAAATAACAAAAGGTCCTTATCTTTTTAAACATTGTGAAGAGGACGCCTCTCCTCAACTTAGGCGTGAATAAGATTAATCAATATGAGAGGACTTTTATTTTATGGCGACGTTGATCTAATAGGTCCTTTAGTCTAAAGGGATACTATTCTCGAATAAAAGTATGTCGTAATAGGTTTGACTCGAAGAGATATTTAACTTGATAGGTTGTTAGACCCATATGAATAATATTTCTAAAGTAAAAAAAACTCATGTCTGGATAATGAGAATGATAGTTGCCTTTCATTAATATATTCAGAATGATTGATCCGAATATAATTGTTAAGTAGTAATTCATCTTATGAAACTTGATTAATGAAATGCGTAGTAGAATGAGTCATTTAGAAAGACTTATTTATTTTAACATGAATGATCCCTGTAGGATCAAATACAAGTCTTGGATGGTTTTGTCGGTGTTACACCTCATATTTTCGTACGTAAAAGTGCGTCGTAAGCAAATTAATATAAGATCAAAAATGAGATCATCTTTAAAAGTATATAAAGTAAGTTATCATGTTACCTCGGAGGTTACAAATAGTGAAGATCATGAACAATAAGTACGAAAAGAGTTGGAAGGTTCAGAAGCTAAAGGAATTGAGGAAAATAATGGTTCGTCGAAAGTTGACAAATTAGGAATGTTATAACATGTATTTTTGGGGTGAGATTAGGGTGTTTAACATGATAATGAGGTTATGTTATCAGTTATGTTAGTCGTGTGATAGTCGTGTGTTATATTTTGAAGTCAACCGACTTGTGGAACAAAAGTCGATGAAAGTCATCACAAGTTACGTTCATAAGTTTTACTGAAATTTGGGTCAAATGTAACAGTGATTTTCTCCACTTTAAGGGATGTTCCACCCATCAAATTAATATCCATGAGTGTGTTTTCTAACGCATTAAACCGTTTGTCAATACGATATCAGAATAGAGTGATATGTGCGCTTTTGCGAGACTACGCAGACTGCTAGGTGACAAGTAGGTGTGTCACCTACTTGGTTAAATAAGAGGATTAAATATGCCCAAAAAGGAGCTAATTCGGGTCGGACAAAAAGTCCATTTAGAGGCTTATCTCCTGCAATATTACACTCATTATATAGCAATATAACCAGATATAAACCCTTGCAAAAATCCACCCAAAATTTACACATAAACCCTAATTGATTTTCTCTCCTTTTCAATTTCTAGTTGGAAGAAAAACCTAGAGTTTGAAGAACCAAGATAGGAGCTGAGTTATACAACAAATAGGGTAACTTTACTGCTCTCTTTCATCCATTTTCTTATGCTGGAAATGTATGGGAAGTCGTTCTTAATTGTAAGAACTCACGGGACGGTGACCGGAAGTTGTGAGTTTGAGTTATTCAACTTGTAACAGACTGTTTTGTGGGATTTTTCTTGTTACTATTGGATTGCGTGTTTTACTACTTTTTGTGGAGTGTTGGAGGAGAAAGGATGTGGAGAAACACCAAATAAAGGCAGGGTGGTAGGCTGGTCGTTCGTCGTAACATTTTTCGGTCTGTTTGGCACTACTACGGTGGTCGTTTTGTATATGAAGAGATTGGGGTGTGTTGGGATGTTTTGTAGTATTTTTCGGTGTATATAAGATTGAAAAATAATGTATATATATTAGGGGTGGGCATCGGTCGGTTCGGTTGGGTTTTGTATAATTTCGGTTCAGTTTATTCGATTTTCGATTTGTGATTTTAATAACCAAAACCGAACCATAATAACGTCGGTTCAGTCGGTATATTCATGTTCAGTTCAGTTTAATCGGTTCGGTTTTTCGGTTTCAAGCCACGAAAAAAATAGTATGGAACAATGAAAATAAATTACTTGTTGACAGAAAAAGATAAAAGAAATAAGAAATCCCACCAAAATCTCACCTAATTGAGATATCTTCGAATGCAAAGTAGGGAATTAGATTATAGTAATCGGAGTTTAGGAAATGCCTTGACAGAAAATATAAAAAAGAGAAAAAAATAAAATAAAAGCAACCTCATCTTCCTGATACATTCAAAAAACTCAGTAAGATGGATAAATAAAACCTGAGCATGGATACGCGTATGCTTGAAAGCATTCTCCAGAGTTGAAAATTGGGTCTCATTTTGAAAAATTCAGTTTTTCGGTTTAGCCGAAAACCGAACCGTTATAACCGAAAACCGAACCAAAAACCGAACTTTTAAAAACTCTAAACTGCAAACCAACCGAAAAATCGAAAAACCAAAATCGAATAAACTGAAATTTTCGGTTCGGCCAATTTTTTCGGTTCGATCGGTATTATGCCCACCCCTAATATATATGTTGTTATTGTTGTGTTCTTGTGTTGTTGCTGTTATCTCGAATTGGGAGGAAGTAAGTATTATAGGTGAGATGCCGCCGTTTTAACATAAAATAAGCTTGTCATTCGTTGTGCCATAGTTGTACCTTTCGTAACGTAATGATAGTATTATTAACGTTGTTATTGATTAAAATGCAAAGAGAGGAGTTCAACGTGGTTATTGGAAATATTGTGATAACGTCTGTTAAGGTTAAACCTTTTCTTCATTTTGGCATGATCTCGTAACTGTATGTGTTTGACAACGAGACATAAAGAAAAGTCCGTACTCTTGAATTTATGTACAATATCCTAGTCTCATAAGTTATCGTATTCTCCCTTATCGAGACTTTATATCCAGTAGTATTGCCTTTTTTCAGTTAAGAGAGTAGAGGGCATTGTATGACATTATATATAGTATTATAGTATTTTCACCACCACCGAGCTATAATAGATAGGCAGGCCCCCATTCGGCAACCTCCGATCAGAGCCTACTTTGTCCGAACGCCTATTTGCGAGCACAGAATGGCCGAGATACTGAGCCTAGTATGGCCGAGCGCCTATGAGCGAGCCCACTACGGTTGAGCAGTTACATATTCTGGGCCTTATATGGCCGGACAACTATTTTACTCACTATATTGATAGAGTTGAGTCAGTATCAGCAGGTAAGTATATCTCCAAATCATCTTTGACTCTCAGTTACTTTCAGTTATAATATTATCAGTTTAGTTTCAGCCTTCAGTTATTCTATTTCCTTACATAATCGGTACTTTATTTCGTACTGACGTCCTTTTCCTGGGGACATTGCATTTCATGCATGCAGGTTCGGATAGACAGACTGGTGGACCTCCTTCGTAGGTGCTGTCCCTGCTCAACCTGATCGGTACGCTCCACGTACTTTGGAGCTGCCGGGTCTAGGGTTTTAATTACATATTGTGTATATATGTATATATATCATGGGTAGGTCAGGGCCCTATTCCGACCGCTGTACATCCATTAGTAGAGGCTTGTAGGCATATCCTGTTAGTTAGTGCAGTATGTTGGGCTTGTAGGCCTTGTATGTATATTCTTGTTGATTTGCCAGCTGTAGTAGTTATGACGGCCTTGTCGGCCTAGCTTTATATTGATGTTTAGTCAGAGCAAGTTTCCTTTTATATTTTGTTTCGCAAATTTTCTTGCAATGTGGCCCTATGGCCAAAATATGACATTGTATGTTTAGAGCCCCTCAGTCGCAAGTTGGTACGCTAGGTAAAGTGAGGCATGGGGCGCCGGTCTCGTCCGCCTAGGTTCGGGGCGTGACAAACTTGGTAGTAGAGCAGTTATGTCCTAGGAAGTCTACAAGCCGTGTCTAGTAGGATCTTATTTATAGATGTGTTGTGCACCGCATTATATAAGCAGGGAACTACAGGGCATTTAGGAGTTGGTTACCCTTCTTTAAAATCTAAATCGTGCTGTAGAACTGAGTTATAGGAAGTTTGAGTTAAACTTACGTATTGGTGTTTGCATACAGAGAGGACGGTGACTAGGAAGACTACGGCTAGTCAGAGGAGAGATACAACAGCGGGTGAGGGACGAGCAGGGTACCTCCAGTAGATGGGGCCCGGTCTAAGGCCGAGGGCGAGATCCCTACTCAGCCATTACCGGCTCCTCCACCACCTGAGGAGATTCATAGGGATACCGCACATCCAGTTCCCCTTCCACTTCCATCAGATCAGAACTTAAGGAGTGCGGTGCATTTGTTGACACAGTTGGTAGTTACCCAGCAACAGGCTAGGGCATCAGCTAGTGCAGGGTCTTCTGAAGGGTCTAGGAGTTCAAGGGTCCGAGAGTTATGCCTTGAGTCCCCCATAGTTCACAGGGACAAATTAGAGGGAGGACCCTCAGGATTTCCTAGATCAGCATCACATGATCCTTTGTGTTATGCATGCCACAGAGAAAGAAGTAGTTGAGCTGGCAACTTTTCGACTTCGAGATATAGCCATCCTTTGGTACGAGGGATGGAGAGGTCCAGGGGACGTGATGCACCTACAGCTATTTGGGAGAATTTTTCAAATGCCTTTCTTGACCAATACTTACCGCAGGAGATCCGACAGGCTCGAGTCGATCAGTTTCTAGCCCTTAAGTAGGGCAATATGAGTGTTCGAGAGTATAGTCTCCGTTTTGAGTCATTGGCCAGATAAACTCCATTCATGGTTGCTATTATGCAGGACTGGATCCACAAGTTTATAGCAGGGTTAGCCCTAGAGTTGACCGAGGCATGTGCCACCGCTGCATTGCAGGACAGTATGGATATCTCCCGGATTTAGGCGTTCACCTAGAATATAGGGGCAGGCGTCGGCAGTAGGGTACAAAGAGGAGAGAGCAAAACGGCAGCGTAAGAGGATGAGATTTTCCAGGTCTCAAGAGCAATCTCAAGGTAGTTATAGGACGCGGTACTTTGGATGGCCACCTAGGCCTCCACTGCCTCAGTTACAAGGTTACAGGTAGGACCCCTATACTCAGTCAGGACCGGGTGACAGCTTAAAGGCGTCGGATTTTCAGCGACAACGAGGTTCAGGAAAACATGGTCATTTCCGCCATGGTGTGACATCTGTGGTAGAGGACACTTTAGCCAATGCCGAGCAGGTTGTAGCGCTTGTTAACATGTGGGCGTCCGGGGCATATGATGCGATATTGCCCAAATAGAGATTACGGGGTTATTTCACAACCAACAAATTCAGCAACAGGATCATCTATGTCCGTGTATCCTTCAGGGAGCGAGTCCCAGTCTTCGGCTGGTAGAGGTCGAGGCAAAGGTAGAGGTTCCAGTTCAGGTGGTAATAAGAACCGTATCTATGCTTTAGCGGGTCGATAGGACCAGGAGTCTTGACCAGATGTTGTGACATGTATATTGACCATTTTCTCTCACGATGCTTATGCCTTGATAGATCCAGGATCTATTTTGTCCTATATCGCCCCATTTGTCGCGGCGAAGTTTGGTATAGTGCCTGAAATACTAAGTGATCCTTTTGCGGTATCTGCACTAGTCGGAGAACCGATTATTACTAGATGGGTTTACCGAGGTTGTACAGTGACCTTTTTTTAGTCGTCAGACCTCAGCCGATCTAGTTGAGCTAGAGATGATGGATTTTGATGCAATCATGGGCATGGACTGGTTAGCAGCTTGCTATACCACAGTTGATTGCCAAGCTAAGGCAGCTAGATTTTATTTTTTGGGTGAGCCAGTCCTTGAATGGGTAGGTAATTCAGCGACACCCAGAGGTAGGTTTATTTCCTATCTGAAGGCTAGGAAAATGATCGCAAAAAAGGTGAATTTATCATATTGTGTGAGCAGGAGATGCCGATGCTGAGATACCTACACTTCAGTCTATTCTAATAGTCAGAGAATACGCAAATGTGTTTCCACATGAGCTTCCAGGTATTCCTCCAGAGCGAGAGGTAGATTTAGCATCAATTTTCTTTTGGGAACTCAACCAATATCCATCCCTCCATATAGAATAGCACCTGCCAAATTGAAGGAGTTGAAGTAGCAGTTAAAAGATTTGCTAGAGAAAGGTTTCATCAGGCCTAGTAATTCACCTTGGGGTGCACCAGTACTATTTGTGCAGAAGAAAGACAGCTCGCTGAGGATTTGTATCGATTATAGGCAGCTGAATAAGGTAACTATTAAGAATAAGTGTCCACTTCTAAGGATCGATGACTTGTTTGATCAGTTGCAGGAGGCTAGATGCTTTTCAAAGAGAGATTTGAGGAGGGGGTACCACCAGGTCAGAGTTCAGGAGAAAGATATTCGAAGACAACCTTCTGGATCCGATATGACCACTTCGAGTTCCTTGTCATGTCCTTCGGGTTGAAAAATGCACCCGCCTTATTTATGGACTTGATGAATAGCGTATTCCGGTCATTTTTAGATCTGTTTGTGATAGTATTGATGATATTCTGGTTTATTCACATTCAGAGGAAGAGCATGTATACCACCTACAAGCGGTACTCCAAACCCTTCATGATCGTAAGTTGTATGTTGAGTTTTCTAAATGTGACTTCTGGTTGAAGTTTGTAGCATTCTTGGGGAATGTTGTATCCGATGAAGGTACAAAGGTAGACACTCAGAAGATTAAGGCCATGAAATCCTAGCCTAGACCTATCACTCCGACAGAGGTTCGTAGCTTTCTAGGCTTAGCAGGATAATATCGGAGATTCGTAGAGGGTTTTTCTTCCCTTTCGGCACCACTAACGAAGCTGACTCAGAAAGTAGCTAAGTTTCAATGGATAATGGCTTGTGAGCGGAGCTTCCAAGAGCTTAACAATAGGTTGACTTCAGCAACCAATTCTAACACTTCCAGAGTACCAGTATCTACTATATCTGACCGTAGGCCCAATTTAGAGCACATTTCTGGAGGTCATTTCAGAGAGGTCTCGGGACATAGGTGAATCTCAGTACAACTTTTCATCCACAACTTGATGGAGAAGCCGAGCACACAATTCATATGCTCGAGATATGTTACGAGCATGTGTGATGGATTTTAAAAGAAGTTGGGATGAACATCTCCCTCTTATCGAGTTTGCATATAATAACAATTACCACTCCAGTATCCAGATGGCTCCGTACGGGGCTTTGTATGGGTGTAAGTGCAGATCTCCTATATGGTGGTTTGATGTTGGAGAATCTGGGTTACATGGGCCAGACTTGGTTTAGCATGCCATAGAGAAAGTAAATCTTAACCAAGCGCGACTATTGATAGCTCAAAGTCGTTAGAAGTCATATTCGGACATGCAGCGACGAGACTTGAGTTCGGGATTAATGACTGAGTATTATTAAAGGTGTCACTTATAAAGGGCCTGATGAGGTTTGGCAAGAAAGGCAATCTTAGTCCATGGTATATTGGGCCTTAAAGGATTATCCGAAGAGTGGGCCGCGTAGCATATGAGTTAGACCTACCCTCGGAATTGGATTTTGTCGATAAATTTTTTCACGTATCTATGCTACGGAAATGCATTGGTGATCCTACCCGAGTGGCACTCGCTGATGATGTATAGATCACAGAGGACTTATCATACGAGGAAGTTCCAGTTGCCAACCTAGACCGACAAATCCACAAGCTACGAAATAAGGAGGTAGCTCCGTGAAATTTCTATGGAGAAGCAAGAACGTGGAAGAGATGACGTGGGAAGCGGAGGAAGAAATAAAGTCTAAATACCCCTACCTAGTTCAAACTGAAGATATGGCTCGAGATGGGATACTTCAGCACAGCTCTATTTAGGCCAGTAGGTTATTAGGTAAGCTCTTCAATTTTGACTTTCAGTATTTATGATTGACGGCCGTGTGAGGCCAAGTGTTGCTATTTATAGAAATTGGCCATGTGTGGCATGTATAGTATGTTTTCTGGCTGCGTGCATATTGGTTTTAGTCTAGTGTGCGGAGGAGACTCTAGCAAAACTTTCCTAAGTCTCTAAGAGTTAACATTCGAAGATGAATGTTCCTAAGGGGGAATGATGTTACACCCTATATTTTTGTACATAAAAGTGTGTCGTAAGCAAACTAACGTAAGACCAAAAATGAGATCATATTTGAAAGTACATAAAGTAAGTTATCATGTTACCTTGGAGGTTACAAACATTGAAGATCATTAACAACAAGTACGAAGAGGGTTGGAAGGTTCAGAAGCTAAAGGAATTAAAGAAAATAATGGTTCGTCGAAAGTCGACAAGTTGAGAATGTTATAACATGTACATTTGGGGTGAGACTAGGGTGCTTAACATGATAAGGAGGTTATGTTATGAGTTATGTTAGTCTTATAATAGTCGTGTGTTATTTTTTGAAGTCAACTGAGTTGTGGAACAAAAGTAGATGAAAATCAACACAAGTTACGTTCATAAGTTTTACTGAAGTTTGGGTCAAATGTAACTGCCATTTTCTCCCAATATACTTATAGTTACGGGGTTTTCCACCCATCAAATTGAATATCTATGAGTCTATTTTCTAACACATAAAGCTGTTTGTTAATAAAACATTGAAGTAGACATATATATGTTATTTTGAGAGACTGCGCAGACTACTAGGTGACAAGTAGGTGACCTACTTGCTTAAATGAGAGGATTAAATATGCCCAAAAAAGAACTATTTCGGGTCGGACCAAAGAGTCCATTTAAGGTCTTATCGTCTGAAATATAACACTCATTATATAGCACAATAAACAGATTTAAACCCCTGCAAAAATCCACCCAAAAATTGCACACAAATCCTAATTGATTTTCTCTCCTTTTCAAGTTTTAGTTGGAGGAAAAACCTAGAGTTTGAAGAACCAAGATAGGAGCTGATTTATTCAACAAATAAGTAAAGTTTACTGCTCTCTTTCATCCATTTTTTATGTTGGGAATTTATGGGAAGTTGTTCTATAATTGTAAGCTGTGAGTTCGAGTTATTCAACTTGTAGCGGACTGTTTTGTGGGATGTTTCGTGTTACTGTTGGATTGCGTATTTTTTATTTTTTTATTGAGTTTTGGAGGAGAATGGGTGTGGAGAAACACCATAAAATGGCAGGTTGGTGGGCTAGTTGTTCATCATAATATTTTCGGGTTGTTTGACACTACTATGATGGTTGTTTTGTGTATGAAGAGATTATGGTGTGTTGGCCTATTTTGTTGTATTTTGTGGTGTATTTAAGGTTGGAAAATAATGTTTATATACAGTTATTGTTGTGTTCTTGGTGTTATTTTGAATTGGGAGGAAGTAAGATTATAGGTGAGATGCTGCCCGTTTTAATATAAAATAAGTTTGTTGTTCGTTGTACGATAGTTTTACCTTTCGTAACTTAATGATAGTATTATTATCGTTGTTATAGATTAAAGTACGAAGAGACAAGTTCAACGTGGTTATTGGAAATATTATGATAAGGTATGTTAAGGTTAAACCTTTTCTTCATTTTGGCATGTTCTCGTAACTACATGTGTTTGATAACGAGACATAAAGAGAAGTCCGTACTCCTGAATTTATGTACAATATCCTAGTCTCATAAGTTATAGAATTTCCCCTTATCGGGACTTTATATCCAGTTAAGTATTGTCTTCTTTTCGTTATTCTATTTCCTTATCGGGACTTTATATCTAGTTAAGTATTCTCCCTTATCGGGACTTTACGTTATTGTATTTCCTTACATACTCGGTACATTACTTCGTACTGATGTCCCTTTCCTGGGGACGCTGCATTTCATGCATGTAGGTTCGGATAGACAAACTGGTAGACGTCCTCCGTAGGTGCGGTCCGTGTCCAGCTTGATCGGTAAGAGTCACGTACTTCGAAGTTGCCAGGTCTAGGGTTTTGATTACATATTATGTATATATGTATATATATCATGGGTAGGTCAGGGCCCTGTTTCGACCACAGTACATCCATTAATAGTGACTTGTAGACATATCCTGTCAGTTAGTGCTGTATGCTGCGCTTGTACGCCTTGTATGTATATTTTTATTGGTTTGCCAGCTGCAGTAGTTATGACGGCCTTGTCGGCGCAGCTTTATATTGATGTTCAATTAGAGTTATTTTTCGTTCATTTTTATGTTTTGTTTCACAAATTGGTCTTGCAATGTGGCCCTATGGCCAAATTATGACATTGTATGTTCGAAGTCCCTCAGTCGCAAGTTGGTACGCTAGGTTAAGTGAGGCACCGGGTGCCGGTCTCGCCCCCCACATTCGGGGCATGACAGTCGGATTTGATACAAGTCTTGAATGGTGTCTATCATACCAAACAAAAGATATAAGTAGTGGTTTAGAGTGAACTTTTTCTAGTTGCATCTTTGCAGGTAGAGATTGGATTGTTCACGCCACTACAAAAAGAACTAGAATTAGCTACAAATGTCATCCCTAATCTGTCGCTAAAACGCTCGTAGCTTAGAGTTTCTTGATAATCCGTTGCTAATCCGTCGCTAAAACCTAATTTTTTAGTAGTTCGCAAATTGATATTTTGCAAAAAAACTTGAAAAATATCATTCTCCTCCTAAACTCGGACATAATGTTCTCGTTCTTATCGTGAGATCTTGGCTCATACATGGTGTCCTCGATCCTCTTTGTTTACATATATATATATAGTCCCCTTATGTTTGAGTTGTAAGTATTTAAACTTAGGCACTGGTCTTGTGATTTTGATAGCCTTTTTTAGGCTATGCAATTTATCTTGATGATCTTTCATCAGTTTGATTCCTAAAAATGAACTGCAGGGAACAAAAACTGCTTCTTAGATGAAGACACGTTTTAGCCTCTCCGATCAAATATTTATTAACGACCCGATAGATCATTTTGAGTTCTAGCTCCCCTTTTCATGATTCGAGACCTTTCAGCGCTACTTGATGATTTATGACTTGCGTGCGTGGTCAGTGTCGAATTTCCAAAAATCATAAATATGAACTTTCAAAGAAAATTGATTTTTGAATTTGAAAATGGAAAGTTTACCACAGTCAATATATTTTTGTAAACGACATGGGATCGATATTATGACGATTCCAATAGGTTCGTATGATGGTTTTGGACTTGTACGCATGTTTTGTTGGGTCTCGTTTGACCTGAGGCCCTTTTAGCGCTTTATATAGAAAGTTAGAAATTTGAGTTTTAACTTTGAAAAATCTTGAGTTTTGGTGATCAATTCTTGATCCTAGATGCTATTCTGATGATTTGAGCTTACGAGCGAGTTCGTTTAATGTTAATATACTGTCACAGCCCAACTCAACCTAAGCCCTGATGGCGCCTAACACTACTTGCTAGGCAAGCCAACAGATTCACAATATGAATAAATTAAATAAACAGAAAGTGAGAATCTTAATAATAGAAATATCATGAAAAATATGACAAGAACAATGATAACACTACTACAACCATCCTAAGAATCTGATGTCAATGAGCTATTAAGTATAAAATACAAGGCCAAATCCTCAATACAACTATATGAATAATAGAACAGTAATAACAGAAATAAATAAAAGAGGACTTCAAGGTTTGCGAACGACTTACAAGCTACCTTGTAGTCTCCCAAAAGCTGGTACCAACACAACTCTAGCAATCACCGCGTTCGGAAGTACTTGGATCTGCACACAAAGTGCAGAGTATAGTATAAGTACGACCAACCCCATATACTGAATAAGTAAAAACCTAACCTTTGGCCGAAAGCAGTGATGAGCTCAGAAGAAACAGTTGGTGACCAATATCAATAATCAGTAACAACTTAGGATATAAAGAAAGCAATATAAGTAAATAACTCAATGATATCATGTTTAGCTCGTTCACATTATAAGAATTAGATATTCTTTTCAAGTATAATAGTTAAATTCCAACACGTATAAAAATATTTTATTTACCAGCCAGCATGAAAAGTACAACTCTATGCCTACACGTCAAACATACATGTTAATCCAATATCATCATAGTTAAATCATCAAGAATAACCACACTCAGCACGCTCCTGATGCTTGACACAAGGCCTCACACTATCGCACACAACTACACTCAGCACTGTATGGGTGCGTAGCATAAATGGTCCTCACCAAAGTACATGTATATATCACTATGCCTGCGCTTACTGTAAATTCAGACTTTGGAGGGCGGATCCTGGCCCAAGAGCTAATCAATAGTCAATATGACCTGTTGCGATGTGAAACCTAATCCACATAACAATCCATTGCAGTGTGGAACCCAATCCAAATATCAATCAGTTGCAGTGTGCAACCCAATCAAAATATCACCCTTTTGCAGCTTGCAAGCCGGTACAAATATCACTTCATTGCGGTGTGCAACCTGATCAAAATATAACTCACTCCGCAGCTCTATGGTCTATATCCGTGATCTAACTCTCAAGTCTCAAGGGCTTATAGTCTTATAGTCTTATAGAGATCAGCCAAAATAGTATCATATTGGGAAAATAACAACAACATGCAATGTAATAACAAATATTGTGCAGAGACTGAGATATGGCATTCATATTAAGTATTATGACTGGGGATATGACTACAATTAAGTCAAACAGCTCAAACTACCAAGAATAACCCATTATGTCTCAACCAAAGAAGCGCATAGCCTAGAAATAATTTCTAATATGAACCATAGCTCAAATAATCACACAAGTAGAGAAAACATGAATATAATGAGGCATAATAAAAAATCAAGTCCGGTAATAGTCTAAAGACACCCGAATCATGAATACCCCGGTGCACGCACACATGCCCGTCACTGAGCATATGCGTCACCCCAACACATCCCAAATAACATAGCTTCCAAGGAAAATTACCCTCAAATCCAAGTTTAGATATGTTACCTACCTCAAAATGCAAAACTCAATACTCCAAAAAGCCTTTCCCATGCAAATTGCCCTCCGAGCGACTCGAATCTAGTCAAAACAACGTAATAGCATCAATAAAAGCCATAGTAGACAATCCCAAACAATAAATATTCAATTGCTCAAAGTCAACCCAAAAAGGTCAACCCCGGGCCCGCACCCCGGAACCCGACCAAGCTCACAAATTTCGAACACAGATTCCGATATGAGTCAAAATATACGTGTTTCACCCAAATCCAACCTCAAATCACCAATTTTTCACTCTCCAAAATCATGGTAAAAAATCTCGAAATTTCACCTTAAATTCACATAAACTAGGTATAATAATCTATAAGTAATCAATATCTATCATCAAAATTGAATAAAATTTACTTATCTCTTCAATTACAGCCAAACATCTCCTGAAATTCGCCCCTAGACGAGCTCCACAACTCCTAAAATGAGAAAATGACCAAACCCTTCAAATTATAAATCCTGTCGAGTGATTTCCCATTTGCGGTCACTTAGCCACTTCTGCGGCACCATATTTGCAGTCTCAATCTCGTATCTGCGAGTTTTACTAGAGCCCTAACTTACCACTTATGCGGTCAAACCAATCGCACCTGCACACCCGTTTCTGCGGTCCCTCTTTGCAGGTGCGGATCCGCTTCTGCGTTGAGCCTTTTGCATCTACGGACCCCCTGCTCCTTCAGCCAACTTTGCATCTGCATCTTCTTTTCAACATTTACGAACTCGCATATGCGATCAGAATTCCATAGACGCAAAGACACCAGTCCCAACAAACTTCATCAAGTGCAACATAATCCAAAACAAGCCGAAAGCAATCCGAAATGCATCCGAGGCCCCTCTGGACCTTGTCCAACCATACCAACCAATCCCTAAACATAACACTAACCTAGTCGAAGCCTCAAATCACTTAAAATAATATCAAAATCATAAATCACACCTTGATTCAAGCCTAAGTAACTAATAAAATTTTAACTTCCAAAACTCATGCCAAATCACATCAAACCAAACCGGAATTACCTCAAATTTTGCATGCAAGTCCCAAGTGACCCAACAAACCTATCCCAACTCCTAGAACTAAAATCTGTACTCGATATCAAAAAAGTCAACTCCCGGACAAACCTATTAACCTACCAAACTTTCAACTTTCAAACTTTCACCAAAAGCACTAAACCAACCTACAGACCTCCAAATCCACATCCGAACATACGCTTAAGTCCAAAATTACCACGTGAAGATATTGGAACCCTCAAAACACTATTTCGAAGTCGTCCACACAAAAGAAAAATTCTAATTGAGGTCGGATCTCGAAACAGACCATATATTTGTACTTGGGGGTGAATGGATATCATGATATGGTCTTAATTTCATATTTCAACCACGTGGGCCCAGGTTGACTTTTAATTAACTTTTTCAATTATGTTAAATATTGAACCTTTTTCGTGCGAGGGTAGTTTCTATGGCTTGCTTTGACTTATTTGAGTAATATTTAACTAGATTTAGGTGAGTTGGAGGATTTTCTAAGGAGAAGGCCATGTTAGATTATTGATCTTGTTTCAGAAAGAGGTAAATATCGTGGTTAATTTTGATTAGAGGGAATTAGAACATGGTTCATCTATTTGCTACATGATTTATGTGTGGGAATGTCGTATATGCAAGGTGACTAGTGTATATGCATTGTCCTGGGTTTAAGCATGCACGGTGTACCACTTTAATTCACGTCTTTAATTATACCATGTCTTTACTTATTTCATATTTTTACTTGTTAGGTGCTCTTACTTGATATATGTTTTTTCTTGATATATGTGCATTCACTTGTTACATTTCCTTGATTGTTATGTGTTTTAGCTTATTTCATACCTTTTTTATCATATGTCCTTACTTGTTAAATGCTCGTACATGTTATTAGATAGATGCTCTTACCTGTCTCATGCCTTTACTTGCCTTATTGCTTTTGCTTGTTTCTTTTTTCACTCTATTATGTTATATAAAATTGTCTGATCTTTAATTGTTCTCATGTTTACGACTTGTTGATATATTTGCTGAGGCTAGTTTATGAACTTGAATTGTTTGACCTTCCATATTCGTGCTCGTGTTTCCTTGGTGAATTATGCATTTTAGATCCCTTTTGTGTATGTTGTGAGATTCGATGTATGTGGTTGTTAACGAGTATTTTTAAATGAATTGATATTGGAATCAGGTTGTGCGCCATGACGGTATTGTTATTGATATTAGAATTGGGTTGCACATTGAAAAGGTATTGATATTGATATTGGGATCGGATACGACATTTTAATTGATACTGGGATCGGATTGTTCATTGTAATGGGAAGGATATCTTGCAGTTGGTCTTGGTTGTTATGCTTCACTATCATGTTGTGTTATGAAGTTATGATGTGATGTTTTTCTGGGCCCTTTGTCTTGATATTCTTATTTTGTTCGTTATACAATACACGTTTCTCTATATTTTTAATTTTTCTTCTTCATGTTACTCGTACAGGTTTACATTGAGTGTCTAGTCATAGTCTCGTCACTACCTCGTCGAGGTTAGGCTCGATACATACTAAGAACATGGGATCAGTTGTGCTCGTACTACACTTTTGCACTTTTTGTGCAGATTTCAGAGTTGGTCGTAGTGGCTTTTAGAGGTAATTTTCTCGGACCCTTTCCCAGGAAACTTGAGGTAGTGTTTCTTGGCGTTTGCAAACCATGGAGTCCCCTTCCTATCATTTATCTACTATTTATTATACCAAATAGTACTATACTTTCTATTGCAAACTTGTATTAAGTATTACTAGTGGCTCATGACCAAATTCTAGGAATTGTCTTAGACAATGATGGTTGTAGATCTAAATTATATTTTATAAGATTTTACTCTATTGTCCTTATTAATATGTCTGTATCTGCTAAATTGATTTAATCAATATGCTAATGTTAGCTTTCCTAACAAGTAGATATTAGGCGCCATCACGGTCCCATGGTTGAGAATTTGGATCGTGAAAAGTTAGTATCAAAGCCCTAGGATGCATAGGTCTTACGAGTCATGAGCATGTTTGGTAGAGTTGAGGATCGCCACGAAGACGTCTGCACTTATTTTCTAGAGGCTATAAAGATTCAGGAAACTTCACTTTCTTTATTTTTCTATCGTGCAACTTTGTTCTATCATGAGGTTTAAATATTTCTTCTCTTATTGTCTCACAGATGATGAGGAAACGTGCTTCGTCCGCAGCTGAGCAAGAGCTGGAGCCCCAAGTTGCTTCCACTACCAAGGGTAGGGGCCGGGGCAAGGGTAGAGGTAGAGGTAAGGCAGAACTCAGCATAGAGCATATGCAGTAGCACTCCTAGTCGAGCCCTAGATAGCTTAGGATGACAAGGTTCCAAATCAGGTTGATCCAATATTACCGACTCAGGTCCTATAGGAATTCATTGCTACCATAGTGCTTCAGGATGCCTTAGACCGCATGGTTGGCTTCATGGAGAGTATGGCTCAGGCTGATGTGTTTCCTATGGAACTAGCAGTTTCTCTAGGCAAAAGAGGAGCTTAGACTTCCACTACTCATACCCAAGAGCAAATAGCCCATGGTTGACAGACCCTAGGAGTTCTCCTAGTTAGGGTGGTTCGGCCTGTTGTTGCTACACAGTTCGGGGATATGCCCGTGACGTTCACTAATCAGCTGAAGAAGTTGGACAGGTTCAATATATTATTTCCCCCTCATTTTGGTGGTGCACCTTATGAGGATGCCCTGGAATTCCTGGACAATTGCCATGAAATTTTATGCAACCTGAGAGTAGTGGAGTCCAATGGAGTTGCTTTCACTTTCTATCAGATGCATGGGTCAGCCAAGAGGTGGTGGTAGGTTATTGAGCAGGGCAAGCCAGCAAGATCACCTCCTCCTAGATTGGCTCAGTTTTCGCAGATATATTTTGGAGAAGTTTATTCCCTTCGCTTAAAGAGAGGAGTTGTGAAGCCAGTTTGAGCGTCTTCAGTAGGATAACATGATCATCACTCAGTATGAAACTAGATGTGTTGATTTTTCACGCCACGCAACTATCCTGATCCATAATAAGACGGAGAAGGTGCGGATGTTCATATAGGGTCTTACATATGGCATCATACTTTAGATGGCTAGAGAGGCCGAGACTAAGATTTGTTTTACTCAGGTAGTGGAGATTTCCAGGAGGATTGAGGGCATTAGAAGCCAAGCGAGAGAGACGACCTCTGATAAGAGGCCCCATCATTTTTGAGGATTCAGTGGTGCCTTATTTTGAGGCAGGGAATCTTTATATAGAGGCCATCCTATCAGGCCGGTACAGTCAGCACTACAAGTCACACAGGGTACAAATTACTTGTGTCAAATAATAAAAGGCTAAGTAGTTGACCTATCATCCAAGTCAATGCAATTGAGACACACGCGCAGCCAAGGTATTTATTAATGCTCATTTGGTCAAGTAAAAGTGTTTAAATAGGAAATAAGTTTATTTACCGAAATGACAAACTAGTGCAAGTTTAAGTGGCTTTGAGGCCATTTTCCTATCTTGCGTCGCACTTGAGTTTGCCTCGTGATTGTCTTGACGTTCCTATTTCTGTGTCCACTCTAGTTAGAGATTCTATTATAGTTGATCCTGTTGTTGAATAGGGTTGATTTTGAGGTCATTCTTGGATGGATTGGTTCACCCTGTCTCTTGCTATCTTGGATTGCCAAGCCAAGACTGTGACTAGCCATTCCGGGGTTGCCTAGAATATAGTGGAAAGGGACCCTTGGTCATACCACTAGCAGGGTGGTTCCGTATTTGAAGGCTCGGCATATGGTCAAGAAAGGGTGTCTAGAATATTTGGCTTACATCCGGGATTCTAGTGCAGAGGCTCCTCTTACGGATTCACTCCAATTGTGAGAGAGTTTCCATAGGTATTTCCTGCAGACTTACCAGGCATGCCACCCGATAGGGATATTGGCTTTTGCATTGATTTGGTTTCGTGCACTTAGCCTATTTTGATTCCATCATACCGTATGGCTCCAGCCGAGTTGAAGGAATTGAAGGATCAGTTACATAATTTGCTTGACAAGGGATTTATTAGACCAAGTGTTTCACCTTGGCAAGCAACAATGTTGTTTGTTAAGAAGAATGACAGATCAATGAGGATGTGCATTGGAAAATTAGTAGTTGAACAAAGTTACCTTCTTGAACAAGTATTTGTAACCTAAGATTGATAATTTATTTGGCTAGCTTTAGGGTGACGAGGTGTTTTCCAAGATTGACTTGAGATCTAGATACCATTCAGGTGAAGATTAGGGCATCATATATCCCTAAGAAAATATGGTCATTACGAGTTCTTGGTGATGTCATTTGGTTTGACTAATGCCCCAGGAGCCTTTATAGATTTGATGAACCGAGTGTTCAAGCCTTATTTGGATTTCTTTTTTATTGTCTTCATTGATGATATTCTGATTTACTCTCGTATTAGTGAGGAGCATGAGCAACACCTATGGATTGTAATTCAGAGTTTAAAGGACCATTAGCTATATGCCAAGTTTTCAAAGTGTGAGTTCTGGTTGGACTTTGTTTTCTTCTTGGGTTATGTTGTGTCTTCTGATGGTATCAGTAGATCCTAAAAATACTGAGGTAGTTAGAACTGGCCAAGACCTACTTCAGCTACAGAAATTCAGAGCTTCTCGGGTTTGGCGGGCTATTATCACCGTTTCAAGGAGGGATTTTCTTCTACCTCAGGTCCATTGACTAGGTTGACTCATAAGGACACTCTTTTAAGATGGTCTGATGAGTGTGAGGATAGCTTTCAAAAGCTTAAGCCTACCTTGACTATAACCCTAGTGTTAGTGTTACTTATAGGTTCGGGGTCTTACACTGTGTATTGTGAGGCATTACGTATTGGGCTTGGTGTGGTATTGATACAAGATGGTAGACTGGTTTCTTACGCATCTCGTTAGCTGAAGGTCCATGAGAAGAACTACCTCATCCATGATTTGGAGTTAGAAGTCATTGTGCACACGCTCAAGATTTGGAGGCATTACTTATGCGGCGTGCTATGTGAGGTCTACATCAATCATTAGAGTCTTCTTCATTTATTCAAGCAAAATCATCTTAATTTGAGGTAGCAGAGATGGTTGGAATTATTGAAAGAATATGACATCACCATACTCTATCATCCGGGGAAGGCCAATGTAATGGCTAATGCCTTGAGTAGGAAGGCATAGAGCATGGGTAACTTGGCATTTTTACCAGCAGTGGAGAGACCATTGGCCAAGGATGTTCAGGCTTTGGCTAACAGGTTCACGAGGCTGGATATTTCAGAGCCTAGTAGGGTTGTTGCTTATGTGGTGGCGTGGTCATCTTTGTTAGAGTGCAAAAAGGCTCACCAATTTGGTGATTATCACTTCTCGGTGTTGAAAGACACAGTGCAACGGGGTTGTTCTAAGAAAATTGAGATTGGGGATGATAGTGTTATGCGGCGTCAGGGCTAGATTTGCATTTCAAATGTTGATGGTTTAAGAGAGTTGATCCTTGAGGAGGCTCAGAACTCATGGTATTCCATTCAACCTGGTATCATGAAAATGCATCATGACTTGAATCAGCATCATTAGTGGTGGAAAATGAAAAATGACATTGTTGGACATGTCTCTTGGTGGTTGAACTGTCAACAAGTGAAGTATGAGCATCAGAAACACAATGGTTTAACTCAAAAGTTGGTGATACTGTGTGGAAGCTGAAGTGCATCACTATGGACTCTGTGGTAGGCTTACCATAGTACTTGAGGAAGTATGATATTGTTTGGGTCATTGTGAACTGGTTTAATCGAGTCCATGCATTTCATTCCGTTGATGACTTCCAACTCTAAGGAGTGGTTGGCTCAGATTTTGCATTAGGGAGATTATTCGCCTGCACGGTATGCCTATTTTTATCATTTTAGACTGTGGCACGCAATTCACTTCACACTTTTGGAGAGTTGCGCAGCATGAGTTGGGCATGCAGGTCGAGTTGAGTACTGCATTATACCCACAAACGGACGGGCAGTTCGAGAGACCATTCATATTTTGGAGGATATGGCGAGAGCATGCACTATCGATTCTGGGGGTTAGTGGGAGTAGTTTCTACCTCTAGCGGAGTTTGTCTACAACAACAGTTATCAGTCGAGTATCCAGATAGCTTCGTATGATGCCTTATATGGGAGGAGATGTCGTTCTCCAGTTGGCTAGTTTCAGCCCGATACGGCTAGATTGCTGGGCACAAACTTGGTTCGTGATGCTTTGGAGAAGGTAAAATTGATTCAGGAGCGGGTTCATACAGCATAGTACAGGCACAAGAGTTATGCTGATAGGAATGTTTGGGATGTGGCTTCCATGGAGGGTGAGAAGGTTTTTCTCCAAGTTTTGCATATGAAGGGCGTGATGCAATTTTGGAAGAAGGGAAAGTTGATACGAAGCTTTATTGGACCGTTTGAGATCTTGGAGAGAGTTAGAGATGTTGCTTACATACTTGCATTGCCTCCTAGCCTAGTAGAGGTACATCCAGTATTTCATGCTTCAATGCTTTGAAAGTACCATGAAGATAGGTCATATGTTTTGGACTTTAGTACAGTACAACTTGATGAGTATTTGACCTATGAGGAAGAGCAAGTGGCTATTCTAGACCAGAAGATTTGAATGTTGAGATTTGAGGATATTCCTTATGTGAAAGTGCGTTGGAGAGGTCGGCTGACTGAGGAGGCGACATGGGAGTCCGAGTTCAAAATGAGGAGTAGATATCCGCTCCTTTTTTACCAGTCCAGGTACATTTCTATGTCTATTCGAGGACGACCATTTCTTTTAGAGGTGGAGAATGTAACGACTCGATAGGTCATTTTGAGTTCTAGCTCACCTTTTCATGATTCAAGACCTTTCATACCACTACTTGATAATTTATGACTTGCGTGTGTGGTCGGTGTTGATTTTCGAAAAGTCTAAATGTGAATTTTTAAAGAAACTTGATTTTTGAACTTGAAAATAGCTAAAGTTGACCACAGTCAATATTTTTGGTAAACGAACTCAGATCTGTATTTTGATGATTCAGGTAGGTTCGTATGAGAATTTTGTACTTGTACGCATGTTTAGTTAGGGTCCCGGGTGATCCAAGGTTGTTTCAGCATTTTGTATAGAAAGTTGGAAATTTGAGGTTGAACTTTGAAAAATCATGAATTTTGGTGATCGATCGATTCTAGATGTTATTGTGATGATTTTAGCTTAGGAGTGAGTTCATTTGATGTTAATATACATGTGTGAATATTTGGATTGGAGCCTGAGGGGCTCGGATGAGTTTTGAATAGGTTGCAGATTGTTCTAGAATAGCTGCAGAGTTGCTAGAATTGATGGGCTACAGATCTCGCATTTGCGAGGATCTGTTTGCAAATGCGAGCCTCCCATTTTCAAGAGTTTGCTTGCATTTGTGATGCTGGGTAGGGGATGGATGCTTCGCTTAGTTCGCATCTGTGAGGGGTCCAGCCTTTGCATTCGTGAAACTCTTATCGCAATTGCGACTCTATAGGAAAAGGGATAGCTTTGGTTCGCATTTGCGAATGTCCCATGTTTGCATTTGCGATCACTATATCGCTTTTGTGATATTTTAAGCTCGGGAGGAGCTGGTCCGCAATTGCGACCAGCCTTTCGCATTCGCGAAAATCGCAATTGCGATACCTACAGCTTGGTAAAAGATTGGGATTTTTGGGCTTAGCTCATTTTGCTCCATTTTTAAGACCTCGACTCCACATAGAGGCAATTTTGGAGAGCAAATTCTTCTCATCTTCATAGGTTAGTAACTTTAACTTGTTTTTGTTCAATTTTTATTACTTTTTCATGAATTTTCACTATCTAATCTAATATTTCATAGGGTAGGAATTGCATTTTTGGGTAGAAATTAGGGATTTTAAAAAATTGAGATTTAGACCTCTAATTGATGTTTGGTCTCGAAACAAATCACATATTTAAACTCGGGGTGAATGGATAATGGGGATTTGGTCTTAATTTCGGATTTGTATATATTCTTACATGTGTTAAATAAACGTCTTTACTGTTTCATACCTTTACTTGCCTTTATCGTTTTTACCTTACTTGTTACACTTGTATTATGTTATACTCAATTGTGTGAGCTTTTGTCTATTCCTGGGTTAATGACTTGGCAAGGTTCGTATTGGCTTAGTGTATGAGGATACTTTATGAATTGGATTTCTTGGTAGTAAATACTCACCGTGCCTTGGTGACTTATACATTTTAGTTCTTTCTTATGTTGTGATTTCGATATTAGTTGTATTGAATTGTTAATGTTAATGGAATGACAATAGGAATGGTTTTGTAGCCGCAACAGAATGAAAAAAAATGATATTGGGATTAGGTTGCTCGCTGCAACAGATATTGAAATGATATTTTTATCGGGTTGCTCGCTGCAACAGATGTTGAAATGATATTTCTATCGGGTTGCTCGCTGCAAAAAATATTGTTTAGTAGTAGGATTAGGTTGCACACCGCAATGGAAAATGATATGTTGTACTGTTAGCAGCTGTGGTGTTCAATATTCTATATTGAGATATGAGATTACGAGATGATGTTATTCTATGGCAACATGTTAATTGACCTTTTGGTCCGGTTGTTATGAGTTTACCCTTTATCTCTATATTTTTGTTGTCCTCTATTTATAGTGAGTGTCTTTTGTCGTAGCCTCGTCACAACTTCGTCGAGATTAGGATCGGCACTTACGGAGTACATAGGATCAGTTGTATTCATACTACACTTCTTGTGTACATCCCAGTGTTGGTCCTGGCAGCGAGATTGCTCGGGCTTGACCTATCCAGTAGACTTGAGGTAGAGCTACACATCGCGTACAGACCCTGAAGTCCCCTTCTTATCTTGTTAATGTTTATTTCGTATCGGACATTTCTATTTCATTTCATACTTTATTTTAGTATTCTAGTCGCCCATGTACTTGTGACTCCGGATTTCTGGGATTAGCATTGACAACATTACGATGGATTAATTTTATGTATTTCAGAGTATTTCAATCTTTAATTCTTAATATTTTACTTTTAAATTTTTTAACTAGTCAATTCTTTAGCTAATGTTGGCTTGTTTGACCATCACAACATCGTGGTTGGGATTTTGGATCATGACACTTAGCAGTTACAAATCATTCAAGCTGGCTAATTAATGTTCATAATGGGCAGACACAATTCTACGAAACATTTACAGTTATTTTGTACTATAAAGACTTTTAATCCCTCATATTTGTATCCCAATTCATATTCATATAATAATACAAGATACAAATAACTTCATTTCTACTCATCTGTAATGTTCATCAATCTTATTTAACAACTCTTTTCTGCCAAAGATCATCACATAAGAATCACTTCTCTTTTACGTTATTATCAATTCATTACTCAAATCCATTTTCATCTCACTAGTGTACCAATTTTTAGATTGAATCAATTGCTTGAGGCCTACTTTTAAGAATTTAATTGTTTTACCCTCAAATCAATTTTTGAGTTAAATTATTTGGCATCTACCGTGGAGCCCAGGTAATTTTGCTATTCATCAAAAGATACTACTAATTTTTATTAATATTTGTTTACTATTAGTTTAAACCTTCATCATGATCGAAAACTTGTCAACCAATACAGTTGGAAATAACCGAGTTAGAGACGTCTCTACCGGATAAAATAAAAATGATATAGTGCAAATGCCCCAGAAATCTCCAAGGAATTCTCCTCCAAGTCGCACTTAGGAAGCATCGCCTACACAAAAAACTGGAGAAGCATCTTGAACGTCACAACTCACAAAATTCATGGCTACACAGAGGGTCTAGAGTTACCAAATTAATAAGGTTATAATGGCCTTGACAATAACTAATAAGCAATAGATCACCGACATCGCCAAGAGTCGATCTCATCCCTCCAACTACTGCACCTCAAAATTCTGACACTGGAGGAGTCCTAAATGATACCGAGGTTAGAGGTTTAGGTAAAACCTACAACTCAAATTTGCAAAACTTAGCTCTAACTTTATATAAACAACTCAAAGAGCAAGGTGAATGTATGGAGCAAATTCAAAAATTTCGCTTGTTGTCAAAAAAATCAACATGGACAAATACTTTCAACAACTGTGGAAGCTAAGTGCCTCCCAATTGCAGACTTCGAGAAGTTTAAGATATTGGACATACCAAAGTATGATGGAACAGCGTATCCCCGGGATCACGTCACAACATATATAACCGGAGTCAAAGGAAATAATTTGACAAAACTGGAGATTGAATCTGTGCTTGTGAAGGAATTTACAGAAACATTTAAGAAAGGAGCGCTAACCTTCTCTCCTTCCCAAAAATTCAATTAAATCTTTTGTTGAGCTTGCAAAAGCCTTCATTAAGACATATACCAGAGCCCAGAAAGTTAAAAAATGAATGGAAGACATATTCAAAATCCAAAAAGGAAGCACAAAGTTGCTTCAAAAATTGCCTTTGCAAAAAAAATTGAATGAAAGAACTTGTGAGGCAACCAAAATGTTAAAGGAAAGTCAATGAAAATCTTCACCTATAACCTGGAATGATGCGCACACTCGATATAGCAACAAGAATAGAGAAAGACACAATCAGTCAAATCATTACTGATAGTAGGTTCGAAAGCAGGCATGTCAACCATCCAGTAGCTACACCAAGAAGAACAAAAATTGAAGAATTTAGAGGAGTCATTATGATCCTTACTCCGACCTCTCGAATCGCAATGCAGAAAGAAGATAAGAGCCAACCTCAGGTGAAGGAAGCTCAAACGTTGATGAACAATTAAATAAAGATATGTCAGATACAATAATTGAGTCGAAAAAATCAGACACCATAAAGTCAACTATTGAAGAACTAGAAACTATCATACTTTTCATTAACATTTCAGATGGGAATGTTTATATTGGTTTGGGACACGATCTCAAATTAAAAAGTAATGAACCATAAACTTAATATTGATCCGCACTATACACTGGTCAAGTAACAGAAGAAATGTGGTCCATTCTGAAAGCAAATCACAAAAGATGAAGTTACAAAACGTTTGAAGATCAGCTTAATCTGAAAAGTCAAATATCTGAATTGGCTGACAAATAATTGTAAGGACCGGACTGGTTGTTTTTTTTAATTGCGCTCCATTTCCACTTTTGATTCTTCACACAAGTGTGCTTATGATTTTATGACTTACGGGGTTGATTAGTTTCGTCTTGAAAGATTTCGGGTTGAATTGGATCCTTTGGCTCTTGGCTTAGAAGCCTAAGTTGATCATGTTGACCAATATTTGATATTAGTAAAAACGACCTCGAAACTGTGTTCTGATAGCTCTGATCGCATTGTATCATGATCTTGTACTTGGGTGTATTCCCAGAATCGAATTCGGAAACCCATAGGTTGATTTTGTTTTGCCGAAAATTAGAAATTTAAGGTTTAGATGTTTGACCGTAGGTTGACTTTTGGCTATCGGGTTCGGAGTTCGGTTTTGGGACTTGAAATAGGTCCATTATGCTATTTAAAACTTGTCTACAAAATTTGGTGTCATTTGGAGTTGATTTGATAGGATTCAGACGCTTAGTTGCAATTCTAGAGGTTCTTGAACTTTACTTTGAAATTCATGCATTTTGGTGTCAGATTTGTAATACTAGATGTTATTTTTGTGTTTTAATCAATATTTAGACTTGTGTCGATTTTTGGTTTGGAGCCCGAGGGCTTGGATGAGTTTTGGACGTGATTCAGAAGGGTTTGGACTGAAATAGAACTGCTGGTGTGTGATGCCTCAGGTGTTGCTATTGCGAATACTAGCATTGCAATTGCGATCCTAGCCGGGGGCCTCAGGTGTCGCAATTGCGAATAGTGTCTGAATTGGGTAGGCTAGCATTTGCGATGAGAACAGGCTTCGCAAATGTGAAGCAAATTCTCATTTGCGACTTCCTCTTAGGTCATTGTCAGTGGCCGCATTTGCGACAACTACAACTGGACATAAGGGCTGGAAAGTCGGGATTTAGTCTCATTTCTCACATTTTAGGACCCTAGACTCGGTAGGAGGCGATTTGGAGAGGGGATTTGCACCTACAAACATTGGGTAAGTATTCTAATCAATTTTCAATTATATTTCATGATTATATCATAGAATTAACATCAAATTTATGAGAATCAAAGAGGAAAATTAGGAAATTTAGACAAGTTTTTAAAAAAAATGAAGAATTGAGTTTTGAGAGTCGATTTTGGCTCGTATTTGAAAACAAAACACATTAACTCATGGGATTATGGGTAGTCAGAATCTACCCTTAGATATGGGTTTTGGCTGAGCGGTCCCGGGGTTAACTTTTGTTGACTTTTTAGGAATTTTGTAAAGATCAAAGATTTTATTTATTGTAATTGTTTTTCCTTGCATTGGTTGATGATATTAAGTCATATTTTGTTATATTTGAGCCTTGTGGAGGCAACTTTTAGGAGAAAAGCTATTCCCGAGGGTTGAGTTGGCCTAATTGAGGTAACTATCTTGTCTAACTTTGTGTGGGGGAACTACCTCTTAGGATTTTTCATTGATTGTACTATTGGTGTCATGTGAAAGTCGAGTACGCAAGGTGACGAGTGGGTACACGGGTTATATGTGGTGTTTGATCGGTTTATGTTATGTAAACTCTTTACATGTCTTTAACTGAATTGTCATAACATGTTCTATCCCTCGTTATTAATCAATTATTACATGTGTTAATTTGCCCTTACATGCTTTATTTGATATTGTTAACACTTGTTCTACCTCTTACTTGTTGTTTTGCTTTTATATGCTTAGTTGAAGTTATTGCCTTCCGAATTGCCTTGTTATATCCTTAATTGTTTTACTTCTATTTGAAATTGTTATTTCGTGAATAATCTTCTGGTTGAGTTATTGGTGTTGAAGTTTTGAAAGTTGTTAACACATTGAGGTGAAGTTATTAATAGTGGAGGTGTCTTTCTTGTTGAGCATATTCATATTCATTTTGCTATTGTTGAGATTCTTATGCACATTGTGTTGAGCTATGGGATATTTGTAGTGGAAACGTTGATAGTGGAAACGTTGATATTGTGGATTTTTGGCAAGTTATAGCATATGAGAACTTGTGGTGCGAGTTTTTATTGTGTTGTGATATTGATGCGCATGTGGCGGTATAAGGATATGGGTTAATGTGCATGTGGATGCATAAGGTGGGATTTATGTGCATCTTGCTTGTACGGGAATTAGTCGAAAGTTAATATGAGTTTATCTATTTTACTTTAGTACCTCAATTTGGTTATTTCTGTTATGTTATTATTCGATGTTTGGCTTACCTCGTCTTAGAGACTAGGTTCCATCACGACATCCTAAGGTGAGAAATTAGGTCCGTGACATGGTGGTATCAAAGCCCTAGGTTCATAGATTTTATGAGTCATAAGCAGTTTTAGTAGAGTCTTGCGGATCAATACAAAGACCTCTGTACTTATCTTTTAGAGGCTACGAAACTGTTAGGAAAACTCCACTTCTTTGATTCCTTATCATGCGAATATGTTGACTTTGAAATCTGAATCTTTGTCTTTCTATTCTCTCGTAGATGGTGAGGACACGCACTACTGGATCCGATGATCAGACACCCGCACCCCTTACTAGAGGTGCGAGAAGCCGGGGTCGGGGCAGGGGTCGATGAGGGGTACATGGTGCAGCTAGAGCATCTGCCTGAGCTGCGACTGAGGAGCCATCGATAGCTCTAGTTGGGGGACACGGACCCCAGGCGCCTATTGTCACCCCTGTACTTTAGGAGACCCTAGCACAATTTTTGAGCATGTTCGGTACGCTAGCTCAGGCGGGTTATTTCCACTTGCACCAGCGACATCTCAGGCTGGGGGAGGAGCTCAAACTCACACGGCCCATACTCCAGAGCAGCATGTCCCTATTGATCAGGTCCCAAAGATTATGATAGCACATCATGTTGTTCCGGTTTAGCCTGAGGTTAGGGCAGTGGAATCTAGGAGGAGCAGCTTAGACTTGAGAGATTCAAGAAGTACCATCCTCCTACTTACAGCGGCCTAGCTACAAAGGATTTGCAGGGTTTTCTACAGTCACCTGCCTTGGTTTCTACAGTCACAGAGCGAGTTTGCTGATTCATTGAGGGGCTCAACTATGGTATTATATTAACATGGCTCGAGAATTGGAGACAGATACCCCATATCAGCAGGTGGTAGAGATCTCATAGAGATTGGAGGGTATGTGGGACCATGAGAGATTGGACAGGGAGGCCAAAAGGCCTCGAGGTAGTGGAGGATTTAGTGGTGGCCACGCTGCAGCTACAGCCCGTCATGGTAGAGGCTATGTGAGCCATCCGATTAATTCAGATCTTCCAGCTTCAAGTGGTACTCTGGCTATTCCGAGGTCTCAGGTTGCACACTTTGCTCAGCCACTTTCTAGTGCACCTCCTGCACGGGGAGCCTTCAGCAGTCAGTCTAGCCGATCAGGCCAGAGCCAGTTTCAGCAGCCATGCCCACCGAGAGCTTGCTTTGAGTGTTGTGGTACCCAACATATGGTGAGGGGGTGCTTCAAACTCAGGAGGGGTGTACCTCCACAGACTACTCAGGCACCGCAGATTCCACATGGCCCACAAACGTCAAGCTATGATTGCTGCTCCAGTTGCCCCTCCACCCACACAGCCAGCTAAGGGTGAGGGTCAGGCAGGTGGGGGTCGCCATAGAGGGGGAGGCCGAGCCAGATCATATGCTTTTCCAGCTAAGACGGAGGCGGTCGCATCAGATGCAGCCATCACAGGTATGGTTCCGGTTTGTCATAGAGATGCATCAATTTTATTTGATCCGACATCCACTCATTCATATATCTCGTGGTTCATTGAGTTATCATGTATATGTGTCCATGCATGTGGGAGATTCTATTATTGTGGACTGTGTGTATCGGTCATGTTTAGTTGTTATTGGTGGTTTTTAGACTGCAGTTTATCTATTGCTACTCAATATGGTAGACTTTGATGTGATTTTGGGCATGGATTGGTTGTCGCCCTATCACGCCATTCTGGATTGTCACGGCAAGACTATGACATTGGCTATGCCAGGTTTACTACAGTTGGAGTAGAGGGGTACATTGGATTCTACTCCTAGAAGGGTTATGTCTTTTCTAACAGCTCAGCGAATGGTTGAGAAGGGGTGTGATGCATATCAAACCTTTGTGAGAGATGTTAGTGTTGATACTCCTACCGTTGAGTCAGTTCCGATAGTGAGAGACTTCCCAGATGTATTTCCAGCAGATCTTCTGGGCATGCCGCTCGATAGGGATATCAATTTTGGGATTTACTTGTTGGCGGGCACTTAGCCCATTTCTATCCCACTCTATCGTTTGGCACCAGCAAAATTGAAGGAGTTGAAGGAGCAGTTGCAAGAGTTGCTTGATAAGGGTTTCAATCGGCCTAGTGTTTCGTCGTGGGTTGTTCCAGTTCTGCTTGTGCAGAAGAAGGATGGTTCTATGCGCATGTGTATTGACTATCGGCAGTTGAACAAGATTATAGTGAAGAATATGTATCCATTAGCATGCATTGATGACTTATTTGGCCAGCTACAGGGTAATAGAGTATTCTCAAAGATTGATTTGAGGTCAGGGTATCGGATTGAGAATTGCTCCTATTTGTAGAATAGTTACCTCCCGAGTTACCTGCAATACTTAAAACATGATGCATGCGAATAAATGGGGCTATTTCGGAAATTTAAACATGACACAGATTCCCTTCGGACCATGAGATTTGTCTTTGGACGATGAGAATGATGTCCTTAGACCGTGACGTTCTGGCCATGAAGTGTATGACAAGAGATTCATAGGCCTGTCTTCGGGTCATGAGGATGGTGCCTCTAGACTATGGCGCCTTTGAATAATGATGTGCAATTTTGAGAGATCGTTAGGCCATGGCATGACATCTTCGGGCTATAAGGATTGGTCCTTCAGACTATGACACCTTCGGACAATGTGGCGATGTTTCAACCCATGAAATGCACAGATGCATTGATACTGATTGCTTGACAAAGGGAGCATGCAATGTTTAGTCGTATGCGAGAACCAGACAAGGCAATGCTTGGCCTTAGGCAAATGATGGAGACAACGCTTAGTCTCATGCAACTTAATGAGGGCAATGCTTAGTCTCATGCGAAGGAAGGTAGCATTTAGCCTTATGCAATAACGGAGGTAGTGCTTAGCCTCATGCAATTGAATGGAGACAGTGCTTAGCCTTATCCAACGGAAAGAACCGTTTAGCCTTATGCAATAATGGAGGCAGTGCTTTAGCCTCATGCAATGTAATGGAGATAGTACTTAGTCTCATGCGAAGGAAGGCAGCATTTAGCCTTATGCAATAACAGAGGCAGTGCTTAGCCTCATGAAATGGAATGGAGATAGTGCTTAGTCTTATGCAAAGGAAGGAAACGTTTAGCCTTATGCAATAATGGAGAATGTGCTTAGCCTCATGCAATGTAGTGGAGACAATATTTACTCATGCGAAGGAAGGCAGCATTTAGCTTTATGCAATAATAGAGGCAGTGCTTAGCCTCATGCAATATAATGGAGACAATGATTAATCTCATGAAAAGGAAGGCAGCGTTAAGCCTTATGAAATAATGGAGGCAGTGCTTAGCCTCATGCTATTAATGGAGACAATGTTTAGTCTCATGAAAAGGAAGGCAGCGTTAAGCCTTACGCAATAATGGAGGTAGTGCTTAGCCTCGCGCAATATAATGGAGACAATGTTTAGTCTCATGCAAAGAAAGGCAACGTTTAGACTTATGCAATGATGAGGGCAGTGCTTAGCCCCTATGCAATGCAATGAGGACAATGCTTAGTCCTATATAGGAAAATCAACGATTAAATGTGAGAGGGAAAAGTGGTCCTTAGCTTGACGCGTTTGTGCTTGGCGACTTCTATCAATGTGAGGATAGTGATTTTATTGTAGGTATATATTTGCGGACGTGCTTGTTATGTCCATTGTGCCTGCATCCAAAGAAAAATTATGAGCTATGGGAGCGGGAGGGGGGGGGGG
>MCJB01001115.1:16294-102947 GCA_002018475.1 Nicotiana obtusifolia | reverse complement strand
GGGGGGGGGGGGGGGGGGGGGAGGTTGGTTTGTGCCTTGGATTCCTCATTCGCTGTGCTCCTTGTCTTGATGCCTTGTTCGAGTCACCCTGGGTAGCATCTGGCTGCTACAAAAAATAAATTTTTTGAAAATACGCATTTGTAATAAATCATATGAAAATAATGCAATTGTTCAAAATATGTGATGATGCATAAAACAAATAATTTGTCGAATCGGAGACTGTGACACATTTCGAGACATTACAACCTTCTCAACTCGAAATTTTGAGGACCTTCCGCAAAATTCTGTCCCAGTTTAAACACATACTTCTGGCAATGCAATTTTTCGCGATCTTTGACATAATGAGATTGACAAAATTTGACATCTTGCCCCAGTTCCTGACCGTAGAGGGGAATGAAAATTTTATTATGATGTGACCGAATCCATAGGGCTGCCTACGTATCCCTTCTTAAAGGGGAACCAAGTCAAGCGTAGTTCAGGTTGCATCAAAGAGAAGGTGCAGACATAATCTTAAACATAATATATCTTGATTGCGTCTGAATTGATAGGTTTTGGCCATATTTCTCCATCCATTTCTTCAAGTATGAGGGCTCCTCCTGTCAGTACTCGGTGAACCATGTAAGGGCCTTGCCAATTAGGTAAGAATTTCCCTTTTGCTTTGTCTTGATGCGGGAAGATCCGTTTCAACACCAATTGCCCTAGTGTGAATTACCTCGATCTAACCTTTTTGTTGAAAGCCTTGACCATTCTGTGCTAGTAGAGTTGATCGTGAGACACTGCGTTCATTCTCTTGCCATCAATAAGAGCCAGTTGCTCATACCGATTCTGTACCCATTCCGCATCGCTGAGCTTGGCCTCTTGTATGATTCCTTGGGAAGGAATCTCCACCTCGGTGAGTATAACGGCTTCAGTACCATGGACAAGCAAATAAGGTGTAGCCCCAGTTGATGTACGAACTGTGGTGCGGTGCCCGAGCAAAGAAAATGGTAGCTTCTCATGCCATTGCTTGTAGTTGTCCACCATCTTCCTTAATATCTCCTTGATGTTCTTGTTGGCGGCTTCTACGGCTCTATTCATATGCGGCCTGTATGCTGTAGAATTCCAGTGCTTGATCTTGAACGTTTCACACATGGCTTTAATCAAATCACAATTGAGATTGGCAGTGTTGTCGATAATGATTGATTGAAGTACTCCAAATTGGCAAGGACCTTCTTAGTCACAGCCTTATAGGAAGCGACTTCAATACATTTTGTAAAATAATCTATAGCCACAAAAATAAACCTGTGTACGTTTGAAGCAGCAGGTTCAATTGGCCCGATGACATCCATGCCCCAGGCAGAGAAAGGCTAAGGTGAACTCGTTGCATTGAGTTTATTGGGTGTCGTATCATATCAGCCTGTACCTGGCATTGGTGACACTTCTGTACATACTTGATGCAATCTGTCTCCATGGTTATCCAGAAATACCCTGCCCTTAATATCTTCTTGGCCAGAACAAACCCGTTTATGTGAAGCCTGCAGGTTCCGGCGTGTATTTCTTTGAGAAATCTAGATGCCTCCTTGGCATCGACAAATTGCAGCAACCCCAAGTCAAGAGTCCTTCGATACTAAATTCCTCCGCGCTGAAAGAATTGGTTGGCCAATCTCCGGAGCATGCGCTTCTGAGTGTGTGTAGTATTCTCTGGGTATTCTCCTTTCTCCAAATACTCCTTGATATCGTGAAACCATGGCTTTCCATCAAACTCTTTTTCAACATGAGCATAATAAACCGGCTTCTTACGAATCCTTATCGGGATAGGATCAATGAAAATTGTCCGGATACTGTATCATCGAAAACAAGGTGGCCAGCGCATCTGCGAACTCATTCTGAATCCTCGGAACGTGTTTGAATTCTATCTTTGTGAACCTTTTGATCAAATCTTGTACACAGTACAAGTATGGCAATATATTAGTGTTCTTAGCAGCCCACTTCCCAAGTACTTGATGTACCAGTAGATCTGAATCTCCGATCACCAGCAACTCCGGAACATTCATGTCGATGACTAATCTGAGTCCCAAGATGCAAGCTCTATATTCTGCCATATTATTGGTGCACAGGAACCTGAGCTTTGCGGATATCGGATAATGTTGACCAGTTTTTGATACCAAAACAACTCCAATGCCCACTCCCTTAAAGTTGGTTGCTCCGTCAAAAAACATCCTCCAGCCATCCTATATTTCGGCAATATCTTCACTTACAAACGACACTTCCTCGTCGGGAAAATACGTCTTCAATGATTTGTACTCTCCGTCTACGGGATTCTCTGCTAGGTGATCGGCCAATGCTTGCCTCTTAACTGCCTTCTAAGTAACATAGATGATGTCGAACTAACTTAGCAATATCTGCCCACTTTGCTAACTTACTCGTAGGCATGTGTTTCTGAAATATGTATTTTAGTGGATCCATCCTTGATATGTGATATGTAGTGTACGCACAGAAATAATGTCTCAACATCTAGGCTATCTATGTCAAAGGACAGCAGGTGCGCTCCATCAAAGAGTACTGGTTCTCGTAAGGTGTGAACTTCTTACTCAGATAATATATCGTCTGTTCTTTCCACCCGATTTCATCATGTTGCCCCAAGACGCAACCAAAAGCTCCGCCCAACACGAACTGCTACAGCAGGAAAGGTCTTTCTAGCTCTGGCAAGACCAACACGGGCGGCTTAGATAAATACTCCTTGATTTTATCAAAAGCCTTTTAACATTCTTCAGTACAGCTTGTTGCAGCATCTTTCCTCGGCATATTGAATATTGGATCACATATCACTATTGATTGTGCTATATAATGACTAATATAATTGAGGCGCCCTAGAAAACTCATCACATCCTTCTTCTTCTTCGGCGGTGGCAATTCCTGAATATCTTTGATTTTTGACAGGTCTAGCTCAATACCACAGTCAATACCACAGCGACTGACGATAAAACGCAACAACTTCCAGGAAGGGACTCCGAAAGCACATTTTGTAGGATTCAACTTTAAATAATATTTCCGAAGCCGGTGGAAAAACTTCCTCATGTCTGCTATGTGATCTGAACTTCTCTTGGATTTGATGATAACATCATCCACGTACACCTCTACTTCTTTGTGTATCATGTCGTGGAAAAGAGTCGTCATGTCCCTCATGTAGGTAGCCCCAGTGTTCTTCAAACCAAATGGCCTCATTTGTAACAATATATCCCCCGTGGTGTGATAAAGGGTGTCTTTTCGGCGTCCTCTTTGTCCATCCAAATCTAGGGATATCCTGCGAAGTAATCCACAAAGGATTGGAGTTCATGCTTGGTGCTGTTGTCAATCAGTATATGTATGTTGGGCAACGGGAAATCATCCATAGGACTTGCTTTGTTTATATCTCGATAGTCAATGCACACTTTGACTTTCCCATCCTTCATTGGAACCGACACTATGTTGGCTAGCCAGGACGGGTACTCGACCACTCGAAGTACATTGGCTTTTATTTGCTCAGTAACCTCTTCGTTTATCTTCAGACTCATATCTGGCTTGAATTTCCTAAGCTTCTGTTTTACTGGCGGACACATGGGGTTAGTAGGTAGCTTGTGAGCCACTATGGACGTGCTTAACCTAGTCATGTCGTCATAGGACCATGCAAAAATATCCTCATATTCTTTTAGAAATCGGATGTGCTCTTCCTTCTCTGATGATGATAGATGAATGCTTATGCGAGTTTTCTTGACCATTTCAGAATCTCCTAAGTTAATTTCCTTAGTTTCTTCCAAATCGAACTTTGGTTTGTTTTTAAAATTCTCTACTTCTTTTACAATTATATCATCTTTCAAATATTCCAAATCACTTTCCTTATGCTGCATTGTCTCATGACATGTCGCAGTCGTAGGTTCATCAAGATATGTAATAATTATGCTGAAAAGAATTAAACAAAAAGCAATACTGCATTTGATAAAACTTAAACTATCAGCAAGTATGACTCGATGGCTCGAGTAATTATTTCAAAACAAAGCACTGAAAATGTTTTAAATGCCCAAAAATAGTTTAAAATAAATCATGTTAATTCTGCCAAGGCTACCTAGACACTCGGCGAGCCCGAGATGGTGCAGCAATCCAGTTCTTGACAATGGCTCCTTCTCCCACTGTCCGAATGGTAAGGTCTTCCTCCTTCTCTAAAATTGCACTGCAGTCCATATCTTCTTCATCCAGAAACAGCTTCCTCATACCGGCAAAAATATCGTCTTCCTCGGATCCCCAAATCACATCAGTCTGGCAGAAAGTCTGGTGTAGCAGTGTTATGGATTGTTCTAACGGAGAGCAATTGGCGCATCATGGAGGTGTCCAATTCTGGTATTCTTGTACAGTATATTCATATCCGAGACCAAAGGTTGTGCCATGATATTGTGGTCGTATGGGTTCTGTGATCCACTGAATCTTTCGGCCAAGACCCTTGCCTAGTTCATATGCTAACCACATTAATATGCTTTCTATCTTGTTGCTCCACTATTAACCCTTCTCAATTGCGTTTACCCTCTCAATGCGGTGGTATGTTTCTCCTCCCAATTTCCTCCTGTTCTCAATAACTGGCACGATCTGGTTGGTGTATATAGGGTTGCTTCCAACCTCGTGAATAATTACCTCTTGATGATTCCACATGAACTTCACAACCTGGTCAAGAGTAGAAGTGACTCCCCCAGCCGCGTGTATCCATGGTCGTCCCAATAACAAGTTGTAGGTGGTGGATATGTCTAGCACTTGGAATTCGACATCAAACCATGTCGGGCCCATGTGTAGATCAAGGTTGATTTCTCCTCTCCAATAGTGTCTCTCTGAGATCCATCGAACGCTTTCACACTCATGCTTCCCATCCGTATCTCTTGCAGGCCTTTTCCCAGTCTTTTCAAAGTAGTCAGCGGGCAAATGTTCAGGCTCGAACCTCCATCTATCAGGACCCTTTCAATGAACTTGTCTTCAAATTGCACAGTGATGTGCAACGGTTTGTTGTGATTCAGCCTTCCGGCGGTAGCTCATCTTCGTGGAAAGTAATTTTGTGAGTCTCCAGTACACGTCCTACCATGTTAGCCATCTCCCCACTAGTGATACTGGTGGGCACATAAGCTTCACTTAATACTTTCATCAAGGCATTCTTGTGTGCATCTAAATTTTGAAACAGCGACAAGATGGATATCTAGGTGGGAGTCTTGTTCAGGTAATCAACAACAGAGTACTCCCTCCCTTGTACCTTCCTTCAGAGATAGTCAAATCCTGTCTCAATGACAGGTAGCTTAGATGTAGTTTCTTTGCTTGTTCCTCCATGATTCTTAGGTGTATAAACTCTGCGAGTTCTGGTCATACCTTGCGCAGCACCTGTCTCTTCCATCTTGGCTATTCCTTTCCTTCTTTCCTCCGCAACATAATACCATGGGTTGGCATCAGACTTAAAAGACGATGTTGGAGCAACCATCACAGTGAAAGGCGTAGCTACCTCGACCTCAAACAGTGCTTGGGTTTGCACCGCAATTGGCGAGAGGCTGACAGGAGATGTTTTAGGAGCATCCCCTTCTCGAATAAGTCTGATGGATCCCTCCTAATCACATTCCTCATCAGTTTCTATCACATTCACTCCCTCGCCCCTATGATCCAGGGGAGGCTTATTACGGACATTTGGCACGTCTTCCTTTGCTTGTATAACCTTGGTGTCGATTAGTGTCTGAATGTCGTCCTTCAACATGCAACATTAGTCAATGGCATGAACCTTTACGCCTGAATGATAGGCACAAGTTTTGTTGGGGTTAACCCACTGGGAAGGGTTCTCAACAGCAACAGCAAGAATAGAGGGGATGTAACCAGCAACCTTTAGTCTCTCATACAATTGGGCTACGGGTTCAGCGATTGGGGTGTATTGTCGGGGAGCTCTGCGGTCAAAGTTTGGTGGTGGCTTTGGGTAGTTTTGGCGGGTGAGAGGAGATGATTGATAATACGCAGGTTGGGTATTATATGTATGGTAGGTGGTGGCAGGGTATTGGTATTTTGGACGGGAGGGTTGATATGTGCATGGAGGTGTTTGGTATGTAAGGGAGACTTAGGGTCTTGGGCTACCATCACGGCTCCCACTTCTTTCTTTTTTGAGATACCTTATGATTGCGAGGCTTTATTTGTGGCTTGAAGTGCCTCGAAATTGGTCACCATCTCGCTCTTGATTCCTTCTTCTATTCTTTATCCTAACATGATGATGTCTGGGAACTTGTGATTCTCGATAACCATCAACCTTTCATTATACTGCGGATGATGGGCTTTTACAAAGAACTTTTTCATTTGTTCTTTTTCAAGTGGCAGCCTCACTTTGGCGGCCTCTGATCTCCAATGAGTAGCATACTCGCAGAAGGTTTCTGTCGGCTTCTTCTTGAGGTTTTGAATGTAGAAAATGTTTGGCGCATTCTCTGTATTGAACCTGAATCTGTCCATGAAATCTGATGCCACGCTCACCCAATTTGCCCACTTCTTTAAATTCTGGCTGATATACCAAGATAATGCATCTCCTGTAAGACTTCGCATGAATAATTTCATGTGGATTTGTTCATTCTTTCCCACTCCCACAAGCTTGTCAGAGTAGGTTCTCAGGTCTACCTTAGGATCACCAGTGCCATAAAACATCTCGAACTTGGGAGGTTGTAACCCTCCAGTAGTTCTACATCTGGCTGGATACACAAATCTTCATAGTTTAAACCTTCAACACCTTCCCTCCTTCAACACTCTAGACTATCCTGTCAGTTTCTTGAGTTCTTCTGCCATGTTTCGAATGAGCATGTCCTTCTCGGTTAGCCAGGTATGTATAAGGTTTGTTGCGGGGTATGGGGTAAGGTTTCCACGTATATCGGGTTGCCTTGATGAGTTCCTGGAACTTGGGTATATGGGTGATCATTGATTGAAGTTTGAGAGGGATTAGGGGTAGGTTGTAGTGCGTTTTGAAGAGTGTGATAAATGGTGGTTTATGGATAGTGGGTTGGGTGATGGGGTTGTAGTTGAGGGGTTTGCACTGGTGGTGGGTTAAGGTTTTGAAGAGATGCAGGATTGTGATACTAGTGCGTTGCGGGAGGATTTTGTAGAGCTATGGATGGTGGATTTTGGTTTTGGGTGTTTTGCGGTGGTGTTTGGTTCTGAGTTGTTGCGTTTTGTTGGTTGATGTCAGGAATATTTAGAGTAAGGGAGAGGTTTGTGAGATTTTGGACTTGCTCAAGCTCATCCTGCAGCTCCAAGATTTCCTGTTCCAAACGTACAACTAACTCATTATGTCCTGGCGTACTCCTTCCATCTGATGTTTCAACATTCTTTGCCATGGTAGCATTGTCTTTTCGACTACCACTTAGATCATCCATCTTCCCTTTGCCTTTACTTTTCGGGTCGCTAGGTGGAGGAGGAGGTGGAGGACCTCTGGATCTAGTGTTGAACACTGATGATGCCAGAATGCACGAACCAACCTTTGGGAATGGAAGTAATCAAAAGAAAGAAAAAGCAAAAAGGTAACCAAGTCAGTAAGACGAAGTAAAAGAGTGTTTGCAATATTCAAGCATGCACCACATAAGGTCATGCAATAATTCGCTCTAATTTGGGGACCTCATTGTGCCCGAGGTAGGCCTAAGCGACACATAAACTTGGAGAAGATTCCTGCCAACGTTTGCCTCATTCCATTAATGAAAAAATAAACCAAATCAATCTGTCACTAAATCGACAATAATTATTAAATCACTAATGGCATTGAGCTTTATTAAATCGAAATTTAATCTAATCTAGAAAGCAATAAAGAACACTATCTCCTAGTCTACTTGGTCCTCGAATGACCTTCTCCATGCTTGGCTCTTTTGACTCCATCAATCACATTCCCCAGATCGTGCATGTCAAGTAGCTAGTAAGTCTTTGCCAGCTTCCCTCCTTCATCATCGTCCATGCCTTGACAACCACAGTCTCTTTCTCATCTTCCCCTTTAGTTCCATCAGTCCTTGCTCTAGATGTTCCAACCTCTTTGTCAACTTATTTGCAATTTCCTTCCATTCTCTGATTCCTTCCATATCAACCTTATATTGCTCTAGATGTTTAACTTCATATTCGAACACCCGTTTCTGTAGCCTCTTGTATTTTACCTGCGCCTCAACCACCTCATTTATGATCCTATCTTTTAGATTGCCCCTAATTTGACGTCCCTAGCTCTGTCGTCCTACAACCATGAGAGATAGTAGTACATATGGCCAGCATGATACCTGTCTGGCTCAATAGTCTCTCCATCAATGATGATCTTTTAGTTCCACATGTGTTGGGCTTCGATTTTGAATGGGATAACATCTCCTTTTGAAATCTGCTTTATACTGAACCATGTTGGAAAGAGGTATGTCTTGTTTCCCTCCAGCTTGCCTCATTACCCTTATAGGAGCTTAAGGGTAGATGACTCGTAGCCCGATCAGTACTAAATGAATGGTTCCTTTGGACATGATGATGAACTAACTACTAGGAAACCATTCAAACATCCAATGCACTTGCTGGTCTATTAGATTGCTGAAGAATTGCACCCAGCCTACAGCGTTTCCAGGCTTCGCAAACCTATCTGGAATGAATGTCATCTTCTTTGGGTGATGAATGGCTATGTATTCATTCAGTGGCCTTCGTATAAGCTCTTGGCGATACCACCCCTCTGAAAGTGTTCCAGCAGCCAAACTTGTAGCAAGAGATTACAACACTCGAAGTGTCCAAACCCATGCTTGCACCAATCCAAAGCGCGGTACATCTCAGCTAAGATCATCGGGATGATAGTGTACTTCTGCCCCTCGATACCCTCCATTAAGGTCCTGGAGACCATGGCTAAGCGAGCATGAATCCATCCCCCTTGCATCAGAAAGATCAACAATCCCAAGAAACATACTCTAAAGACATATACCCGGCGGTGCACCCATCCCAGAGAGGTCATGGCTAGCTCTTCATGATAAAGGCGATATGATTTGCTATGCCCATAATGCTCATATAAGAATTCAAAGGGGATGTATGATTTCTTCAGACAAACCAGTTCGCCGTTCTTCATGAAACCCAACATTTTCAAAAAATCGCATGGAGTGCGATTTTCTGGCACCATTAGACTTGGACTATCCCATGGTAACTTGGCAAAACACCCTATTTCCTCCTGGAGAAGAGTCATTTCTGTATTTCCAAATCAAAAAACAGCTCTCTTCTCATCCTAGAACATGGTAGCAGACTCGATTAGTCCCTTTGTTGGGTTGAATGTTCAGCAAGGATGGAAGGTTACCCCAGTACCTTTCTCAAATGGTTTCTATCATAGGGTGCAAGGTTGTTCCACTAGTCAATTAGCAGAGGCAGGATATTCTGGACCATATGGAACCTGGGGATTTTGTGCTTCATTTTCTACAAACAACTAAATGTTAGCCCTTTCCCCCTCTAGATTCGACTATTTATGCAATAATGATCAACATATTCGCACGTTTTATCCAAGTAATGCACATAATATGATGGTTTCCTTGGAGATTATGGAAATCCTATTGGACTTTGGACAAAGTTCATCGAAGCGAGTTGATACATCATTGATGTATCCATCCGTACAAGGGTTTGCAGATACATGTACATTCCAAGTCAGAGTGTGATTTCTAGAAAAGTCTAGACCGATACTCCCAAGTGGACAGCTTGAGAGGGAAAGGCATGGAAGCATCGACTGCACCACTGATCGACTAGTCTACCACAAATAAGCCTTTCTGATTTAAAAGGGTATTTTTTTTAGGAAAGCACGTACAGTCATCAAGTGTCGCTATGTTGATAATAAGCACGAGCAATATGATGTTGACAACATGTTTTATGCAAAAATAGTAATACTTTGCCAGACATTTGCATGATGAAACTACGCAAAAAAAAATAGTAAATAATATGATAAAGATGAATAGGAGAAGGAAAAGAAAAAAGGAAAGACAAAAGAGAGAAGTCAGTTTAACTCATGAAAATACGCGAGAACGTAATTAAATGAAGAAAATAGGGAGGTAGGGACGGGAGAGACATGATATAGCAGTCTTAAACAAGATAAAAGCAAAGAAGAGAGGATGTGCATGTCATAGCAAATAAAGAGAAATAAGGGGAGGGGATATGTCATAGAAAATTAAACAAATAAGAGAGCATAAGGGAAAGGATGTACATGTCATAGCGATCTAAACAAATAAAGGAAAATAAGGGAAAGGATGTACATGTCATCAAATAATTCATTAATCCACATAGGTCAACTTCATCATGGTAAGAGCCTAAATGTAAATCCCCAGCAGAGTCGCCATGCTGCTGCGCACTATTTTCTCGCCAAAGTGAGTTTCGGCGCGTGACAACTCTTTTGACTGGGTATTACAAGAGAAGAATCACCATCTCACGATTTTATGGTGCGTTAGGGCACCTATTTGTGAATAACTCAGTTTGACTAGTCTATGTCACCAAAGATCGGGTTAGGGCTCAAATTACCTCAAAGAGAAGGTGTTAGGCACTCTTCGAGGTCCACAACTGTGGGTCCCGGCCGAAGTTCAAACTATATGGGATTATCGGATTACAATTATCCTAAGTGATCATATAAGTGAAGGAAGACAAGGAATTTAAAGGTTCTATTGTGAACAACTATAAAGGAAATCAAGCAAAAATCAAACTACATGGTGATTAATACAAGTCTTTGAAGGTTACAAGGCACAACTTGATTAGTCTATATTTGATGACTAAGTGTGAACGATAAACATATAAAAGAAGGGGGTCCTAAGTTTTTTAGCCTAAAGGATCACCCCGTGCAACTTATATAATACTTCGCAACTCCCTCAAGGTAGGGGTTGCTCGTGTTATTCAGCGGGCACAGACTATCATCTTCTGCTACTCGATTACTATATTAAAGTTGTTTACTTAAAGGCGCTCTAATTCAATTCTAGGTCGTGTCCTATGCGTGCACTACCCGTTCCATGCCTATGGCCCAGGAGGCTTTGGACCTACTATTAGGTGGTTCTACACTCTACTTAGGATGCTCAAAAATGATAAAAATTAGCGCACATTCAAAACATATAGGACTTCACATAAATACAAAAACAAAGGCTCAAGTTAACCCCCACACATAAACAGCGGATGCACGCGGTAGATTAGGCAGTAGACGACTTCAGGATTAAGAAGCCTTATAGTCGTTAAGTGTTATAGGCATGGTTCCTAAGTGATTCTGATTTCCACCATTATACAGGCAGCATTGCAGCTTTAGGCAAACGAATTTGCAGACTAAAGGTATTACAAATCTATAGGCATGACATCTACATTGTTCGTGCACTAAGGCAATAAGATTGTTCGAAAGCCCAAGATTAACGACATTTGATTTATAGACATGTTGTCTAAGACGAGTAACAGTATCATATGGGCCTAGGGGCAGGATTTATAACAGTTGACAATTGAAATTGATAATACTTTATCCCCATAAGCATGTCATCTAAGTGAGGAGATATAACGAAGCAACAAAGTAAATTGATTAGTTGATTAAGATCCTATGGTCATGATATATAGATGAGCAGCGTGCTAAAAGAAATAGGAGCGACTGATTGATTTATTAGTTAAAACCCTATAGACATGGTATCTAGGTGAGTATTAATGGAAGCAAGCCTCAATTACTTAACGCAATCCTATAAGCATGATATCTCACACATAGCAATAGAGCAAATTTGGCAAATAACCAATGATGTTTGAATACTATTGGCCTGCTATCTAATAGCTAATAGAAGTGGAGCATGTGAACAAGTGAAGCACTTAGATTATTATAGGCACACTTTTTATCAGTGTACAGAAATAGAGCATGCCAAACAAGATAACAAATAAAGCACTTAGACGCTATATGCATGTATTCTACCCTTTTATGCAAGAATAGAGTACACCCGTTTCTCCAATTTCACTAACTCCCCAATTGTTTGTTTGCAAATCATTACAGGCCCAAAACAAAGAATACATGCTCAAATATTACAAAGTAAAACGACTACAGGCCCAATAAATAGTGCATGCCCAAGGAAGAATAACCCAGCAACGTCCAGGCCTTCAATAATCTCATTCTTCACACAAATAGGGAACTTAGATCTAGGTACTCCCCAAAACATTAGAGTGTATTAGTTGCATGACTCAAACTTAGACACGGACCCAACCAGGCCTGAGGGGAGACTAACTTACCCAGCAATGCCAAACTTAACCACATGAGTAACAAGCTATACATTGGGATTTATTAAACAACTTTCGAAGTCTACACACTGAATTCTCAAAGCTAAAACTAACAACAGTTCTCGCTAAAGCATATTGACAAGTTCATAGGGCATATAAAAGGCAGGTTCATGCTTGTATTTTAGAAGCTAAGGTGACAGGATTGACCATCATAGGATAACAGACTACTTCAAGTAAAGTTTGAAAGCGAAGCATAGTCCAGAATTAGCATAAAGAACTTCAGACATGAGAGTTTAGTAGAATCATAGACAGGAAACCAATAGAGTACAATCCTCACGTGAAGATGTCTAGTATGAGAACCTAATGAAAATGGCATAACCAAACAGGTTGGAGGACATGGTCTTCAAACAAACATTAATTGAGCATGAAGAGACTCGAACATGCTTAGGGATGACAATGGGGCGGGGCGGGGCGGGTTCAGTCTTAACCCGCAAAAAATTCAACCCATCTCGCCCTGCCCGCAAATCAATTTTTTTGGTTTCAACCCGCCCCGCCGCACCTGCATAAACCCGCCCCGCAATCGCCCCGCTTAAACTTTCTTCAACTTTCTTTTTTCCTTTTGCATTAATCTGTAGATATCTTTTATCACTAGAAGAGATCTTACTTTTTAAAATAGTTTTTGACAACAAAATTTGCGATATATACTGTAATTGTAGTAATTACCAGTGAAATTAAGTTATACTCTAATAATTATATACTGGAATTTTCCTATGTTGCGTTACCACAAAATCTTAGAATATCTTGGGCTGCTAGTCATAAGACTAACGATTTTCACCTACAGGTGTTTTTTGAATAATATTTCGAAATAACCTTTTAGAGATAAGCTTTTGCTAAGTTTTTGGATAGTTATTGTTTTAAAAATTTTGCCCCAGGAAAAAACATAAACTTCTGATAAGTGTCAAGCTATACACCTTTTCGAAAGAACCATTCAACCATCCAAGTGACGAATCGACAGGATCTCCACAACCGCAACCCGCCCCGCCCCCATACATTTTTTTAAAAGATGTTTGAACCCACCCCGCCCAGCACCCGCATAATCTATAACCCACACTGTCCCTCATGCTCTCGAACCCGCATCGCACCGCCCCACACTCGCACTGCCCATTGCCGTCCCTAGACATGCAAAATATCAATCATAATACAAAAGCTTAAACAACATCAGAACTCATAGTAGGCAAGGATTCCTCAAGTATTGGATTATCAGACTATGCACATGAGAAAAGGCTTGATATTGCATCGTTTGCCTTGTAAGCCATAGGTGGGACTGAACAACATAGGACTAAACTAAGCATGGAACACACATTAAAGTTCACAATTAGCAGAGTAACACATTTTGGCTAACATAGTTGAGAACTGACTTTAGTAGAGTACTAATTCACAATTAGCAGAGTAACACATTTTGGCTAACATAGTTGAGAACTGACTTTAGTAGAGTACTAAGTTACACATAAATGATCCAAGGGGAACTAGAACACAAGAACCAGTATATCATATGAATGCAGAATAAGGTAGGGAGATCATCTCAGCACGAACAGCGGGTATAAACATTCAGACAGATAAAAGCACACTAGGCTAGACATGCTCGAGGTAGTGAGAATTATTCATGCTGAACCCATACAATATGCATACATCGTAGGCAGAAATTAGGCAAATTCAGAGGCCAGAAATGTTCAAAGCCATGAAATAGCAAGGTAATATAGCAGTATATTGGTTCATAGAAGTTTAAGTGGCATAGATGTACAGACAATAAAAGTAAACGAAGGAGAATGAAATTTCTAGGGCTAAAGACACTTACTAGTTGTAGATGAACAAACAAACAAATAAAAAGAAACAGTCCCAGTAATACTCCAACTGTCAATAGCCGAGAGCAACAGAACCCTAAAATCCCAATGTATCAGAGTTCCCAAGGGTTTTAAGTGAACCCCGAGCAGTGCTCGCACTGAGAAAGGGCAACAATCAAATTCTGATGACCTTGGCTTTCAACCGACCAAAGTTTTAAGACAAAGAATAGTAGAATGAGTGAGAGTGAGAAAGCAATAGCAGTAATCATTGCAGTAGTCGTTAAGACTTAGAGGGGGAGCAGGGGAAGGGGGTTTATATAGTAGTTAAATCAAACGAGTAAACAAGGAAGGAAAATTAAGAAAACATAAACAAGGAAAGAAGGAAAATACACATGCAATCAGTAAAGTAACAGGAAAGAAAAGAAATCAAACTCCAAACCGTAGTTAGGGTTCGATGCTTAAAATCAGCCAACTAGTATGAAGAATCAGGCCTTTCTTGATGTATATGGATGAAGTATAGTCAAAATCTCCAAAATTGAGGTTGATTCCAATCCGATCTAGAGATGGTACTTGCTAAAAATGGGGCAAGTATCTAAGTAATACTGATATTCGGCTTAAAGTATGTATATTTATATACATATTGCCACGCATTTTGCTCATGTTTCATAAATTTTGGATGTGTAATGTTACAAATTGTATTAATTTGTGGTATTTTAATGTGTAGGAGTCATTCGGAGGTAATGTGGGACGAAATTACACGAGTTCAAGAAAAAATGGAACAAAAACAAAAAATTGGGATAGAGTAGCGCTACAGGTAGCGTGGGGCGCTACCTATTACCCAGTTTCAAGAACCTCAAAAATCCCAGTGACAGGACTACTGCCCCACGCTACCCTGGGCGCTGGATTAAGGGAAAGTATCCTACTTCGTCTGGGACAAGGTTTATTCGGCCCAAGTCCTCCCCCTCCCCTCCCCCAACACGTATAAAAGCAATTCTATACCTAATTTTGAGGATATATAACATACTTTGGAGGGGAGACACCACTTTGAGAGGAAAAGACACGCACGAAACACTAGGGAGAAAGGATTCTCAGTTTTTTCTTCATCTTCTCTTCTTTTAACTTTATTGTTTATGAGTTCTAGGGTTGTAGGTGCTACATGAACGTTGTGGTTTGAAGCTTGAATTGTTCTTAATATTTTATCATATTGGTTTACTTATTCAGTCTTGCACTTAATTATTTCATTGTTTGATCACCAATTGAATATTATCGACGAATCTTGGATTGAACTCGGGTGAGGGAATTCTAGATTGCATATAAGATTGAGTAGGACAAGATCTTGAACCCGAGCATCGAGAATGGATTTACGGTTAGGATAGGGATATACCTAATCACATTGCTTGGTTACTATACAAAAATTATTAATGTGTTCTTGTTAATCCTAATTCCATATGAATATACGAGTTAGGTTAGCTTGAATAGGAGAGTAGTACTTCGGGATAAGGTTATGAGCAATATTAACCTTATCAATCAATAAACTAGATAAATTAATTAGACAATTTAGGTAGAAACTCAACGGGATTGTTAGCTAACCCATAACTCTGGAATATTTTCTCTCATTAATTCGTCTCTAAGGTTACCGACTTGTTTTCATTAATTTCTTAGTTTACTACTCTAGATTAGCTTTAGTTAAATAATCACACCATAGTAATCACTTGAATAGTTTAATTGTCTTAGTTTAATTTAGTAAATAGTTAATCACAAGTCCTTGTGGGTACGATATCTAGAGTTACAATCCTATATTACTTGTCAACCACGTATACTTGCGAGTGCATTTGGGAGCAATAAGTTTTTGGCGCTGTTGCCAGGACTTAGAAATTAACTATTTTACTAGATTTGATTTTTACTTTCTGTCTATTCAGTTTTATTTATTTATTTTATCTTATTTCAATATTTTATTACCTTTGTTGACATGGCATCTTGGAATGAGAATTGGTCGAATATTGGTTATTCTTATTTTGGTGATCAATGTCCATATTATGGAGGACCATACTTGTGGAAAAATTGTGAATCTCAATCGTACGGGTGAAATTTTTGTAATGTGTGTGGTTGTCAAGGTGGCCATTGGGATGGTTTTCCTAATTCTTATATCCTTCTCCGAGCTCTTTTTATGATGTTTCTAATAATGTTTATGAGTTTGATAGGAGCAATGAAGTGGAGGATATGGAACGCGTTTATCATATTATGGACATGGTGAAGCAAGTAGCCGAGCAACAAGATGAAAAACACAAAAAGAGTGCTTTAGCAATAATAGGACTGCAAGCTAGAATGGAACAATTAATGGCCAATTTTCAAGAAGAACCTCAAATCGATGAAGAGATCGAGTTCCCACAAGAAAATAACTTTGAAGAAGCAGATATCATGAGCCAATCTTAGCTAGAGGAACAAGCTCAATTGAATAAAGAGGTTGAGGCGTCTGATGCCCTACAACAAATTATAGTGGATACTGGCCAACTTGTGGAGCAAAAAGGGGAATTCCAACTATTCGACCAAAATATTGTTGAAGATGCCAAGGTTAAGGAAGTGTGTAAAAGTGAGGATGCAAAAAGTGAAGGGATACTAGAGTTGGGATGCATTGGACCTCATTCTAACCATTTCTCAACATTGTGTTTGGTTAGTGACACGAGAATTAATCCATTTGAGCATATGGAGGAGTCAATGGATGGGAAGAAAAGTGCATATATTCTTCAATTTGTGATGCCAAGGAGATAAAATGGCATCCCTCACTTAAAGGCCAAGAAGTGCAAGATAAGATATCTATTGCTTGGTTCCTCTATTTTCTTCCTCTATTTTCACACCACTGCCCCAAGTACGTGACAGAAAAGTTGATGCAAAACTGGGGGAGCAATTTATATCCTCAAAATTGAGGAAAAAGTGGTGAAAATGATGGAGTCGTGCCACGATTATAAATAAGGCGCTTATTGGGAGGCAATCCCATTTTATTTTTTTCTTTTTTCTTTTGTTTATTTTTTTAGTGTGTCATCTTTTTTGTGTTGTTTTTGTGTTTTGTAGGAGTAGGATCATAGAATAAAGCCATTAGGCGTGTGAAAAATCGAGCAGATGGTTGAAACTAAGTGTGAGGTACCCACACAAAGGATCATGCCTGGGAGAAGTCTGAGTATCCCCTGAACTGCTAATATTTCAGCTTTTGGCCTACCACGGAGTCTCTTTTACTCTTTGTTACTTATTGTATGCATTGAGAACATTATACAATTTTAAGTGTGGGGTAGGAAGATTGTCTGGGTGCTTTTCTGTTCTATCCTAGATTAATCGTAGTATTCTTTCTTAGTGTAGTGATTTTTGCAATTAAAAATAAATATTAAATACAACTAAAATAAAAAAGAAAGAAAAAAAAGTAGAAAAGCTCGGACTTTTCCCCACGATGGAACTTTTGGACAGTTTTCTTAAGGGACTAAAGTCCGAAATAAAAACACCAAAATAATTTTTTCTTTTAGGATAGTTAGGTAGGATCCCTTGGTTTTTCTTTGGGCGCCGGTTCTTTTCCAAGGGTGTAGCTCGAATCGGGTATTTTGTTTTCTTAGGAGTAGGATAGGAAGAAGCTGAGTTGCTCTGAGGTACCTATTGGCGTGTTTGGTGCTGGCACAATAGGCTATGGCATGCACTCTGTCTTCCCCTACATTTGATTTGACTTGTGATGCCTGAGTAAAATAAATAGCATACTCTGTGACGCCTTTTCTCAGTTGTTTGACTTGTATGCCACATAGTGCAATATTTCGTAAAATTTCTCAACTATATGTGCTTGCTTGACTTGAGAGTTGAACAGTACCGTCTCGATTGAGTCGTGTGCAATGTGTGTGTGAGGATTTGTGATCTTTTGTGCTATCTTGAGTAGTCTAGAACTTGCCCCGTGTGTTAATCGAAGCAAAATCATTAAGTTGTGCTAGTCTCGGAGATAACGAAGGTGTTTCTTGCTTGATCATACATGTTCTTGTCATTTAAAAATAAAATTTTCCGTTGCTAGCCCCTTTGAGCCTATTGACCTTTTCTTTGGAACCCACATTACAAGTCATATCCCTGTGTTGTTCTTAATTTGAGATTGTTGAACCTTTTCCTCCTAAGGTACGTAGTCGCTAAAGGAAGTAAGGTGGGAGATTGGGAAGTAGATTTCAAGTGGAACCATGGAATGGCCCTTAAGGTGCACTAAAGTTGTGAAAAACGGTCACTAGCCGATGAACCTTAATGTATGGAGGGTGTGTAGAAAGGAAAAGAAAAGAGAAAGAGAAGAAAGAAAAATTGCAAGAAAGAAAAAAATGATAGTTCAAATAGTGTAGAGAAACACACACCTCCCAATCTTACTAATTCGTGCTAGTGGAAATATACAAGTGCTTAATTGAAAAGAGGGATATGTTGTATATGGTTTGTGGCGAGTGAAACGATTGAGAAGAATATGTGCTCGATATGTCAGTGTAGCATATTAAAGTGCTTAGGAGGGTTTGTTTCTATTCCTAAATGTATCCTACCCATCCCTTAGCCTGCATTACAACCTTAAGTCCTAATTGATCCTAGATTTGCTATCTTAGATTAGTAAAGATGTACACTATGGGCAACCTTATGATACGACCACAGGATCACATGAAATTCTTTAGGAGATTGAGCGAATTTTGTTCAACTGTGTAATGTCCTTAAATTATGTTCAAATGCATACTTGAACGTGTAGACTATTCTATATTCACTCTTTTCTTTGTTGGTAAGGGCACCTGATCTCATGGACGATTGGTAATGTTGTAAACTTCTCTTGTTGGGTGAGTGTACGAGTTGAGGGTGCTTAGTGGTAATGATTCGGTTCTTGAAGTAGGGTGGTTACGGATAGGTTGTTTGAATTGATTGAATTGAAATGTTTATACTTGCACATGTTTGTAACGGGAAGAATGTGAAATTTGCATGGTCATGCTTGATTGCCGGTATCGATCATAGTCAAGAGTAGAGTGTGTGGTAAAAAATTGAAGTGCTCCTCTCTAGTTGAGATGTGTACATTGTTGGGGGTGTAGTCATAGTTCCATTGCTCGAGAGCGAGCAAACGTGTAAGTGTGGGGTGTTGATATTTGGCTTAAAGTATGTATATTTATATACATATTGCCTCATATTTTACTCATGTTTCATAAATTTCGTATATGTAATGTTATAAATTGTGTTAATTCGTGGTATTTTAATATGTAGGAGTCATCCGAAGGTAATGTGGGACGAAAGTGCACGAGTTGAAGCAAAAATGGAACAAAACAAAAAAATTAGGACAGCGTAGGGCCACAGGCAGCGTCCTGCGCTGCATGTGGCCCAGTTTCCAGAACCTCAAAATTCCCAGCACCTGGTCTAGCGCCCCATGATACCGTGGGCGTTGGGTGACGGGAAAGTATCCCATTTCATTCGTGACAAGGTTATTTCGGTGCAAGACCCCCCCCCCCCCCAAAACACGTATAAAACCAATTCTAAACCTAATTTTTAGGATATCTAACATATTTTGGAGGGGAGACACCACTTTAAGAGGAAAAGAAACTCATGAAACACTCGGGAGCAAGGATTCTAAGTTTTTTCTTCATCTTCTCTTCCTTTAACTTTATTGTTTATTAGTTCTAGAATTATGGGTGCTATATGAACATTATGGTTTGAAGCTTGAATTTTTCTTATTTTTTTATCATATTGGTTTATTTGTTCAATCTTGCGCTTAATTATTTGATTGCTTGATCACCAATTGAATACTATCTACGAATCTAGGATTGAACTGGGGAGAGGGAATTCTAGATTGCATATATGATTGAGTAGAGCAAGATCTTGAACTCGAGCATCAGGAACGAATTTGCGGTTAGGATAGGGATATACCTAATCGCGTCGCTTGGTTACTATATAGGAATTATTAATGCGTTCTTGTTAATCCTAACTCCATAGGAATATAGGCATTAGGTTAGCTTGAATAGGCGAGTAGTACTTCTGGAGAAGGCTACGAGTAACATTAACCCTGTCAATCAATAAACTAGATAAATTAATTAGGCAATTTAGGAAGAAAACTCAACGGGATTGTTAGCTAACCCATAGCTCTGGAATATTTTCTCCCATTGAATTCCTCTCTAAGGTTACCGACTTGTTTCCATTAATTTCTTTGTTTACTACTCTAGATTAGCTTTAGCTAACTAATCACATTGTAGTAATCACTTGAATAGTTTAATTGTCTTAGTTTATTTTAGTAAATAGTTAATTACAAGTCCATGTGATATTTGGACTTACAACCCTATATTACTTGTCGACCACGTAAACTTGCGTGTGAGTTTGGGAGAAACAAGTTTTAATACCATAAACGTGTGACCAGTAGCGGAGAAACATCGATATGGTAAGTAAATAATGGTGGAATCCCATTATCAACGGGATTAGGAGAGGTATTTAAGGGGGGAGGCGGCTTGGGTTCTTCAGAAGAGAGGAGAGGAGGGTTGAGAGTGTTTGGGGGCGGTGGTTTGGAGATAATGGATTAGGGTTTCGGGGGTATGGGTGATCAAAATGAGGGGGAGGTTGTGGGCTACGTATCGGGTCAACGGACGGGCATAGGTTTGTGGATCGCAGGTATTGGGCTAGGGGTTATTGGGCTGGTGGATTGGGTTCGAAATTCGGCCTATTTTGGGCTAGTTTTTAAATTAAAGAATTTAAGGAAAACATAAATCAATAAAATAGATAAATAAATATAAAAGTACTATTAATGCAACTTATATTTTAAAAATAATGGCTGACGATTTTAAAAATATAAAAAGTTATTTTGATCCTAAATAAAATAATAAATACAATTAACTATAAAAAAAAATAGCTATTATTGCAAAAAATGTGTAAATAGATCAAAACTACAAATGCAATCATATGAATTAAAGTAAAAATGTTATAAAATATATATGTGGGTGTAAATAATAATTTTTTATAATTAAGTCATGGGAAAATAATTTGAAGGGGATAATAATTAATATTTGAACAATTTAAATGCGAGAAATAAATTTTAAAGCCTTAAGAAATTATAGAAAATTATAGAAAATACTTATATGACTCTTGTAAATTGGCGGTGATGGAAAATGATATTTTGAAAGTATATATGATGTTTATAAAATATGAGGGCAAAATTGGGTATCAATAGTCATGCCAAGATTGCGACATTTGCCATGCCGGTGTTTCCTAGATTGAAGTGGAGAGGGACTCGTGGGCACTCTATTAGCAGGGTAGTCTCATATTAAAGGCTCAACGTATGGACGAGAAGGGTGCTTGGTGAATTTGGCTTATTTCCGTGATTCTAGTGCGGAGGTTCCTTCTATGGATTCAGTTTCGATGTTGAGTGAGTTCCCAAAGGTGATTCCTTCAGATTTTTTGGGTATGCCACCGAACAGGGATATCAGCTTTTACATTGACTTGGTTCCAAGCACTCAACATATTTCTATCCCACCATACCATATGACTCCAGTTGAGTTTAAAGAATTGAAGGAGCAATTTCAAGATTTGTTTGACAAGGGGTTCATAAGACCTAGTGTCTCACATTGGTTGTGCCGGTATTATTTGTGAAGAAAAACGACGAATCAATGAGAATGTGCACAGATTATCAGCAGTTGAACAAGGTCATTATCAAGAACAAGTATCTGTTGCCGAGGATTGATGAATTATTTGACCAGCTTCAGAGTGCCAAGGTGTTTTCCAAGATTGATTTGAGATCCGGCTACCATCAGGTGAAGATTAGGGCATTGGATGTCTCTAAGACAGCTTTTAGCACTCGATATAGTCACTATGAGTTCTTCGTGATGTCATTTAGCTTAACTAATGCTCCGCAACCTTTATGGATTTGATGAACCAGGTGTTCAAACCTTATCTAGATAACTTCTTCATTGTCTCCATTGATGATATCCAAGTTTACTCTCGTAGCCGAGAGGAGCATGAGCAGCATCTATGGATCGTACTTCAAACTTTGAAGGATCACCGGTTATATGCCAAGTTTCTGAAGTATGAGTTATGGTAAGACTCAGTTGCTTTTTTGGTCCATGTTGTATCTTCCGAGGGCATCAAGGTGGATCCTAAGAAGATTGAGGCAATTCAAAACTGGCCTAGACCTACTTCAGCTACAAAGATTCAGAGCTTCTTGGGTTTGGTAGGTTATTATCGTCAGTTCGTGAGGGATTTTCATATATCTCTGCCCAACTGACCAAGTTGACCTAGAAGGGTGCTCTTTTCAGATGGTCTGACGAGTGTGTGGAGAGCTTATAGAAGCTCAAGATTGCCTTGACTATAGCCTAAATGTTGGTGTTTCCTAAAGGGTTTGGAACTTACACAGTGTATTATGATACATCGCATATTAGGCTTGGCACAGTATTGATGCAGGACGATAGGGTGATTGCTTATAGGTCTCGTCAGTTGAAGGTTCATAAGAAGAATCACTCTATACATGATTTGGATTTGGAAGCCATTGTTCACGTGTTGAAAGAACTGGAGGCACTATCTATACGACGTCCCATGTGAGATCTATATGGACCATCAGAACCTCCAGCACTTGTTCAAGCTGAAGGAACTTAATTTGTGGTAGCAGAGATGGCTAAAGTTATTGAAAGACTATGACATCACCATATTATATCATCCGGGGAAGGCCAATGTAGTGGCTGATGCATTGAGTAGGAAGGCAGAGAGTATGGGCAGTTTGGCATATTTACCGGCAGTGGAAAGGATATTAGCCATGGATATTTAGGCTTTGGCAAATTGGTTCATGAGGTTGGATGTTTCGAAGACTAGCCGGGTTCTTTCTTGTGTTGTGGCATAATCATCATTGTTGGAGCGTATCAAGGCTCGTCAGTTTGATGATCCTCACTTGTTTGTGTTGAAAGGCACGGTGCAGCAGGGTGGTGCTAAAGAGGTTGTGTTTGGAGATGACGGTGTTATGCAGCTTCAGTTCCTGATTTGTTTTCCAAATGTTGACGAGTTTTGAGAATTGATCCTCGAGGAGGCTCATAGTTCGCGATGTTCCATCCACCCATGTATCATGAATATGTATTGTGACTTGAAGTAGCACTATTAGAGGCAGAAGATGAGGAAAGATATTATTGGTTATGCCTCTCAATTTGAATTGTCAACAAGTGAAGCATGAGCATCAGAAATCGGGAGGTTTGACTCAGATATTAGAGGTACTGGAATGGAAGTGGGAGTGCACCACTATGAATTTTGTCGTTGACTTACCATGGACCTTGAGAAAATATGATGCAACCTGGGTTATTGTGGACTGATTGATTAAGTCTGCACACTTCATTCCGGTGATGACATTGTATTCTTCAAAGCGGTTGGCTTAGACTAATATCGGGGAGATTATCCGCCTGCAAAGTGTACCCATTTCCATCATATTTGATTGGGGCATGCAGTTCACTTCACATTTTTGGAGAGTTGTATAGCGTAAGTTGGGCACGAGGGTCGAGCTGAGTACTTCATTTCATCCTCAGACGGACAATCCGAGCGCACAATTCAAATTTTAGAAGACATGTTACGGGCATGCTCCATGAATTTTAGGGATCAGTGGGACCAGTTTTTAACTCTAGCGTAGTTCGCCTACAATAACAGCTCTCAATAGAGAATCTAGATGGCTCCGTACGAGGCCTTATATGCGAGGCGATGTCGTTCACCGGTTGGTTGGTTTGAGGCCGGAAAGGCTAGATTGTTAGGCACCAATTTGGTTCGTCATGCTTTGGAGAAGGTTAAGGTGATTTAGGAGCGAATTCGTACAACTCAGTCTAGGCAAAAGAGTTATGCGTACCCAAAGGTTCGAGAGGTGGCTTACATGGAGGGTGAAAAGGTTCTTCTCTGAGTTTCTCCTATGAAGGGCGTGATGCGGTTTGTGAAGAAGGTAAAGTTGAGCTCGGCATTTATTGACCCATTTGAGATTTTAGAGAGAGTGGGGGAGGTTGCATATAGGCTTGCATTGCCTAGCCTGCGGGGGTACATCCAATATTTCATATTTCCATGCTTCGAAAGTACCATAAGGATAGGTCACATGTTTTAGACTTCAGAACGGCGCAGCTTGATGAGAATTTGACCTACGAGGAAGAATCGGTGGTTATTCTTGACCGGCAGGTTAGAAAGTTAATATATAAGAGTTTTCCCTCTGTAAAAGTGCATTTGACAGGTTAGACGATTGAGGAGGCTACGTGGGAGTCTGATTCTGATATGCAGAGTAGATACTCACACCTTTTACCAGTCTATGTACATTTTTATGTCCATTCGAGGATGAACGTTTTTTTTAGAGGTGGAGAATATGACGAGTCGATAGGTCGTTTTGAGTTCTAATTACTTTTTTTGTGTTCCAAGTACTATCATAGCTTTATTTGATAATTTATAACTTGCTTGCGTGTACTGTGTCATTTTCCGAAAAAGTTGATGTGTAAAGTTTTTAAGAAAATGCGATTTTTGTGTTAAAATGAGGCTAGAGTTTACCACGGTCGATATTTTTTGGTAAACAATCTCGGATCAGTATTTTGAGGATTGCAGTAGGTTCGTTCGATGTTTTTAGACTTGTACGTATGCTTAGTTGGGGTCCCGGGTAACCCGAGGGCGTTTTAGTGCATTATGTGAAAAATTTAAAATTTTGGTTTAAAACTGGAAATTCTTGAGTTTGGATGATCGATTCTTGATATTTGATATTGTTTTGATGATTTGAGTGAGCGAGCGAGTTTGTATGGTGTTAATACGCTTGTGTGAATATTTAGATTAGAGGCCGAAGGGCTCGGGTGAGTTTTGGATGTGTTTTGGTTGATTTTGAAACTACTGAAGTAAAGAATTGGTGGTGTGAGTTTGCAGGTCTCACATTTGCGATGTCAGGCTAGCAAATGCGAAATAGGGTGGGAGACTGAAGACTTTGCTTCTTCGAAGAAGTTATCGTATTTGCGGACTGGTTTGAGGTTGCATTTTTTACTTGGAATCGATTTGTGACAAATGAACTGGGTAGGCAGCTTCGCAAAAGAGAAGCTTTGGCCGCATTTGCGATGAAGGGGTCCTTCGCAAATGCGAAGGAATGACCGCATTTGCAACATCTCGGCACTATGGAACTGATTGCATTTGCGATCAGTGCTTCGCATTTGCGGACACCATAATTGCTATACCTGCAGCTGGCTATAAGTGGAGAATTTCGGGACATAGCTCATTTTACACCATTTTTTATCCCTAAGCTCTCTAAAGGAAATTTTTGAAGAGGAGTTTCTTCCCAAAATCATTGCTAAGAAACTTTAACTAGTTATCAATCCGTTTAATTACTTATCCATGAATTTAATCATCAAATCTATGAGTTTCAAAGTAGAATTTAGGGGTTTTGGGTGGAATTTAGGAATTTTATAAAATTGACATTTTGACATCAAATTGAGGTCCGATTTCAAAACGAATCACGTATCCAAGCTCGAGGGTGAATGGGTAATCGGGATTTGGTCTGAATCCTGAATTTCTGCCACGTGGTCCCGGGTTTGCTTTTGTTGACTTTTTAATAACAGTCAAAATTGAATTTTTTTTTATTTGCGGGTAGTTTCTAAAGCTTGTTTTAAATAGTTTGAATGTTATTTGGCTAGATTCGATTGGTTTGGAGGCTTATTTGAAAGGAAAAACCATAGTTGAATGTGTTCCAGTAAGAGGTAAGTGTTGCGGTTAACTTTGACTTGACGAAATTAATACTTGTTTGGTTTATTTGATACATGAATTATGTGTGGAGACGACGTATATGCAAGGTGACAAGTGTATATGCACTGTCGTGAGTTCAAGCATGCAGGGTGAGCTATTTATCAATATGTTATCATTTATTTCATGTTTTATCTTGTTACATGCTTTGATTGCTGCATGTCATTACTTGTTATCGATGTCTTTACTTGTTGCCTATCATATCTTCCCATTTATTCATTCCTTGATTATTATATGCTTTACCTGCGACCACGTGGGCTCGGGTTAACATTTTGTTGACTTTTTCAAATATGTTAAAGATCAAACCTTTTTCGTACCAAGGTGGTATTTAAAGTTTGTTTTAACTTATGTGAGTAATATTTGACTATATTTGGGTGATTTAGAGGCTTGTTCTAAAGGGAATGTTGTGTTGGATTGTTGATCTTGACCCGGAATGCAGTGTTGGGTGGTTTGTACTCGTTAGGTGCTCTTACTTGATACATGTTTTTACTTGGTACACGTGCCTTCACTTGTTACATGTCCTTGATTGTTACATGTTCTAGCTTATCTCATACCTTTATTTATCGTACATCTTTACTTGTAACATGCTCTTGCATGTTATTAGATAGATGCTCTTACTTATCTCTTGCCTTTACTTGCCTTATTGCTTTTACTTGTTTCTTGTTTCACTCTACTATGTTATATTAGATTGTGTGATCTTTAGATTGTTCTCGTGTTTATGACTTGTTGAAGTTCGTATTAACATATTTGGTGAGGCTAGTTTATGACCATTGAATTGTTTGACCTTCCTTGTTCGTGCTCATATTTTCTTGGTGAATTATGCATTTTAGTTCCCTTTTGTGTATGTTGTGAGATTCGCCCTATTTGGTTGTTAACGAGCATTTTCGAATGAATTGTTATTGTTATCGGGTTGCATGTCGTAATGGTATTCTTATTGATATTTTGTTCCAGGTGTGCACCACACAGGTATTAATATTGATATTAGGATCAGGTTGCCCACTGCAACAATGTTGTTATTCATATTGGGATCGGGTTGGGCGCGTAACGGGAAGGATGTCTTGTACCTTTTCTTGGTTGTTATGCTTTGCTACCGTGTTATGTTAATGAGTTGTGATGTGATGTTATTCTGGGGCCCCCATCTTCTATTTTCTTATTTCGTTTGTTATGTAGTACTCATTTCTCTATATTGTTATTGTCTTTCTTCTTATTACTCGTACAAGTTTACAGTGAGTGTCTTTTCATGACCTCGTCAATACCTCATCGAGGTTAGGCTCGATACTTTCGGAGTACATAGGGTCGGTTGTACTCATACTACACTTCTGCATTTCTTGTACATATTTCGAAGTTGGTCCCAGCAATGTTCGAAGGTGATTTACTCAGACCCTTACCCAGCAGACTTGAGGTAGTGCTGCTTGGCGTTTCCAGACCCTAGACTCCCGTTCCTATCATTTATCTACTATTTATTGTATTAGACAGTACTATAATTTCCATTGCAGACTTGTATTTAGTATTACTAGTGGCTCATGTACTTGTGACACCAAATTTTGGGAATAATCTTAGACAACGATGGTTGTATATTTATTACACATTTTATGAGATTTTACTCTTTTATCCTTATTAATATGTCTTTAGCTATTAAATTGCTTTAATCATAATGCTAATATTGGCTTGCCTAGCAAGCTGAGATTAGGTGCCATCACCGCCCCATGGTTGAGATTTTGGGTCGTGACATATTAACCCTGCCTAGGAACTACGGAGGTTCTAAAATGATGTCGAGGGTTTGTAAAGTTATTTGTTAATTTGGACGACCTATATCCAGCTCTGATGGGTTTACGAACTAAAACTCTTTTTTAGAATGATTTTCACAATTTCCTTTGTGGATTTTCCGCATCGCATTATTCCGTTTGCTTGGGTCCTAGGCGTTTTACTAAGAGAACATTAAACATTTGTTGATATGTTTTTCTTCGATGAGTCAATATTGTATTGCTCGTATACTGAGTTATCGAGATATTTTTTCATCTTCTGATAATTTTCTATTTTGTAAATAACTTATAAATTTGTTATGCATCCCATGTTAAATTAGTTGGGTTTACCTTGTTTTAGCTCTGATCAAGGGTAGAGCGAAAAAAGTGTTTAACTGAATTGCTTCTAGATTCGGTGATGTCTACTGTGGAATCAAGATCTGCCAATGCATCTGCCTCGGTATTCTCCTTTCGAGGTATTTGTGTTACCTTCCATTCCTGAAACTGAGCCAAAAGATGTAACTTTTTCAAGGTAAAGTTATATGCAAATTTCTCGGGCTACATATGTTCCCTGGATTAAATTAAATACGGGTTAGGAATCACTTTTAAACTCGACTTTTTCTGCTCCAAATCCTTTGACAAGCTCGAGCTCTGCAATCACAATCTCTTACTTGCCTTTATTGTTAGTAATGTTGATGACTAATTTTGACCCTCCCTTTAAAATTAAATTATTTATGCTTAATAATTTGATTAATAATTTGTTATTAAATATTTATGAAATATATCTCCCTTAATATTTTGGAATTATTAAAATGACCTTCATATTTTAATAAGCAAGTTTTACAATTGATTTAGTAAATTAATCTTTGTTTAATACGAAATTAGTTTTAAAACTTTGTAAATAAAGTATTTCAATAGATAACTATTAATTATAATAATTTATAATATATTTGATGCTTATATTTTATAACATTTGATTATTGATTAAGTATCATTAAGTTAATCTTTAAAGGGGTTAAAAGTGCAAAGGGCTACAATTACAATTGTTCAATCAAACTCAATGTGGCAATGAGAAAAACCCTTACCGAGCTATGTTAGCCCAAAACACAAGACCAATACGGCCTGACCCGGTCCGGAACCAACCCCCTCTATTCACTTTGGCAATCCACGCCAATCCCTGAGAACCAATATCGTGCCACATCACCCATCTCCGTCACTCACAGAGAAAACACAACGGATCTAGACCGTTGACCCAAATCATCGACGGTCCACGTTAATTCCAGTTTTCTCCTCTAGTTTTAAGCCCCTCGCCAGATCTTATCTCAACTGTTGAATCATGCAGATCCAACGGTACCAGATTTTTTCTAATAATTATTTTTAGCAAATCTTATGCCTTGAATTATCAGGGTTGTTGATCAAATGATCTAACCATCCAGATTCAGTCCTTCATTTTTTACCCAAAGACTCCCACTAGCTCTAATCATTTGCCCACAGACCCGCCACCCCGTTTCCCCTTTCTCTCCATTTTCCTTCAAGCTCTCAGACGCCATCAATCCTAAGACCTTGCACAAATTTATGCAAGGTCATTTAAATCATCCCTATTGCCCCCTCAAAATCGTTAATCCCACCGGTTCCTTCCTTATTTAATCACTCCAATTCAATCACGAGTCCCCAGAAATGTTAGACCTAAAAGTGCAACCTGGAATTTCAGTATTTCTTTCTCTATTCTTTCAAATTGGAGCATGCATGGCCATGAATCTTCATTCTCATCATCATTATTCGTTGTCTAGAGGTCAAATGCAATGACCTTTAGATATGGGGCTTTGACCGATGGTCCGTCATTCCTCAGTGGTCGGCTCTCTTCGTGCTCGGGTAAAATCTTTGCACTGATTTCCCCTCTTCTTCCGCTTTTCTTGCTATCATCATCGTGCATTCGTCATCATCTATTGCTGTTTGAATTCACGTGGAACCCTAATGACTTAAATGTCACTATAAATATGTAATGACCTGGCCGGTCGTTTTAAGTATTATAGCCCTGTTCCCCCATTTACTTCTTATTTTGTGCTCAATTCTTGTTATGTGACTTGACGGGGTATTTCGTTTGGTTTCGGGGATGTTTCGAAATGAGTTGGACACTTAGTCCAAGGTTGGAAGCCTAAGCTGAAAGAGTTGACCGGATGTTGACCTATGTGTAAATAACCACGGAATGGAGTTTTGATGGTTCTAATAGCTCCGTATGGTGATTTTGGAGTTAGGAGTGTGTCTGGATATTGATTTGGAGGTCCATAGGTGATTTTGGCTTGAATTGGCGAAAGTTGGAAAAGTTGAAGTTTGGAGAAATAAGAAGTTTGACCAAGAGTTGACTTTGTGGTTACCGTGATCAGATTTTGGTTTTAAAATTAGAATATGTCGGTTATGTCATTTATGACTAGTGTGCAAAATTTGAGGTCAATCGGAGTTGGTTTGCTATGTTTCCGCATTAGTTTTGGAAGTTAGAAATTCATAAGTTTATTAGACTTCAATCGATGTGCAATTCAGGGTTTTAGTGATGTTTGATGTGATTCAATATTTTGAGCAAGTTCCTATGATACTTTAAGACTTGTTGGTATGTTTGGTTGAGGTCCCGGGAGCCTCGGGTGGATTTCGGATGGTTAGCAGATTAAAATTGGACTCAAAGGAGTTGCTGAAGTGCTCCAGCTCTGGTGCGATCCCACCTGCGAAGGATTTGATTGCAGGTGCGTGACCGCAGAAGTGAGGTTGGCATCGCAAGTGCGGATCTGTGTTGGGTTGAAGGGACACGTAGGTGCGAGGTTTGCATCTGCATGATCGCAGATGTGGGAAGTGGAGCACATATGCGAAGTGGTGAGGGGCAGGAGTATCCGCAGAAGCGGAGCCCAGGTCGCAGGTGTGACTCCGCAGAAGCGGAGCCTTATCTGCAGAAGCAAAGGTAGGGGCATTCATAGGAACTGTGCAAGCAAAGTTTTGGCTGCACCTGCGGAGCCCCAAAAGAGATTAAGTGAACTGCAGGTGCGAGATACCTGGAAAATTCATAAGGTCAAGGGTTTGAGTTATTTTCTCATTTTTGAACTTTACAAGCTCTGCTGGAGGCGATTTTTGAGGGGGGTTCCACTAGATTTCGAGAGGTAAGGAATTTTTTGTCGTTTTTATTTATTTATATTGAATACCCATTGAATTTCTCACCTAGATTATGTGTCTTTAAGGTAAAATTTAGGAAATTTTGGATTAGGGATTGGAGAGTAATATTTGGGAGTTTGAGTGATGATTTGACGTCGAAATTGAGTAATTTTGGTATGGTTGGACTCGTTATTGAATGGGTGTTTGGATTTTATAAATTTTGTTGGATTCCGAGATGTGGGCCTGGGGTTGACTTTTTGACTTTTGTTAAAGAACCTATCTTTACCATATGGAAGTAATTCCTATAGCTTGTGTTGATTGTATTCAGTTGTTTGTGGCTAGATTCGAGTCGTTCAGCAGCTGATTCGTGAGGCAACGGCTTGTTGGAGTAGAGATTGGCGTAGTTTGAGGTAAGTAACACTTCTAAACTTAATTCAGAGGGTATGAATCCTTGAAATACATATTATGTGGTTGGTGGTTAGGTGACGCACATGCTAGGGGACGGGCGTTTGGGCGTGCACCATAGTGATTGTGACTCAGTTGATTCCGTGGAACTGTGTAGTCATCTAATACTGCAATTATTCATGTTTACTCCATGTGTTAGAAAAATTGAGCTGTGATTCATGTTAGAGATCATTTCTAGGCTACATGCTTGTATTGTTAGGAACCATAGAGATCGATCTTTTGTTGTTGAGTTATTTTCTTAAATTTAAATTATGTACTCAGTCGCATTCATCATTTGCATATCATATCTCCGTCTCTGTTATCATTTGTTATTGGATCATGTATCAATGTTTTGGGCTGGTTGGTATGAGCGTTGTGAGCCCGAGAGAGTAGAGAGATTGATGACTGGGTAAGACTGAGAGCTTGATTGTGAGTGATATTGATAAGATCAGGTTGCATGCTGCAATAGGTATTATTGATTCATGAAGGGATCGGGCTGCACGCCGCAGCAGGTTTATAAGCGCTTGGGCAGGATCCCTCCTCCAGACTCTGACATACCCGAGTGAGCGCAGGTTTCATACAGTACTGAGTGACTGAGTTTGAGTTGAGACAGTCAGATTAGGTACTCTCAGAGTATGAGTACGTGAGGTTATCATTGTGATGCATTTTACATGTGACATGCACATTTTACATGTAGATATAGCGATGTAATATTCCTCATATCAGTCATACTTGGCATATTTTGTCCTTGTTGAGCCTAAACTGTTAAACTTGAAAGTATTTCTATATTTCTATATTGTGTACAAACTAATTATGAGTTCTCTCTGAGATATTACTGTCATTCTTCCTGTCATATTTGTATTGTTATAAATTTAGATTTGGACTGTACTTATCTACGCTCATCACTGTTTTTAGCCTAAGCTTAGTCATGTTACTTGAGTACATTGGATCGGTTGTACTCATACTACACTCTACACTTCATGTGCAGATCCAGGTACTTCTGAGTGGTTGCTTACTGTGGAGCTTCATCTGCTTGGAGACTATTAAGGTAGTTGTCTTGGTGTCCGCAGACCTCAACTCTCTTTCTTTTTAGTTTATTTGCATTGTTCTATCCTTCTAGAAAGTTGTTTTTAGCAGTTAGACTGTATTGTCATTTACATGCTCATGTACTCAGTGACACCCGGATTTTATGGGAATTTTTATTGAGTCGCGGTATTTTCATATCAGTTATTTATGCAATTTTCACTATTAAGCTTATTTCGTTATGTTTTCAATTTAAATATGCATGGTTATTTGTGATTGTCGGCTTGCCTAGTATAGCGAGAGGCATCATCACGACATATGAGATTTTGGGTCGTGACAAAATAGGGCTTTGAATATTCTCACCTAACTCACCAGAATAGCAAAACTTAAGAATTCTCTTTCTTTTCTTGTTTGAGTTCAATTTCTATGGTTTGACTGTGAGTTTGGATTCTTAAACGGCTGCTAGCACTCTCTACCTGGTTTGCTGCTCCGTAGAAGGTCAGTGTACACTTACCCCCTCTTTTTTATTTCATAGATTAGTTATGTAGTTATGTGTTTGTGATGTTACCTATTAATCACCCGTTATTCATGATAATATGTGTCTCTTTAATATTTCTTGCTATCAATGCTATTCTGTTTCTTTTAAGATTAGTGATATCTCCTGATAGTTGTATTATCTTTGGGTTTGTTATTCAATATGTGATGGTTATTAAACTTTACTTCTCATGACTTAGCTAGATAAGATGTTTTTGCACTGTTGTTATTCTTGTGGATAAATCGTGTTAAGGCTTCATGATTAGCTATATTAAAATTTGTGGTGATGATATTATATGTGACATATCCCCATTAGATAAATAATAGCCATATGTACACTACTATGTTAGTTAAATCGATTGAATTATGTTCTTGAGCTTCCCCTGATGTCCTGCTAAGATTTCATGCCTTTAATAATGTGCTGTCTTGACCATTATGCCTATGAAATAGTGCTGCATTGAATCAGTCCAATAAATGATTCTCTTCACTACTCATGTTCTCATGTTTGATTTGTCTGATGACTTTGGTTGGCAATCTTGTTATGATACCATATTGTTCTATATGTTTAAAGATGGAGTGGTTCATGTATATTTATTATGTAGTAAAGGGAATCATGTGGTAAAATTGTTAGCCATATAATAATTGTCATTATTTGTTATCTCATGCCTATTTTGAGCTCCATAATAGTAGCTATGTGTCACCTATATTGTTGTATTGATTAAATGACACCTATTTGACTCCTATTCTTGTGTTTATACTTATCATATTATTTCTGCTAATCCTATAAGGTTCTTGAACCTTCACATGCCCCTTGGTTGAGAACATTTCATGTTTAAATCACCATGTAAACTTACCTATAATCCCTTGTTGATTTAAAAGGGTCTTCACAATAGTTATGCTTATCCCATTATGCTAATCTCTTTGTACAAGTGAGAAGCCTTAGATAACAGCTATGTTCGGCCTCATATTAATTCTGTTTAACTGAAAGAGAATGGTCTATCATCATAGCATAATAAACATGTGAATACATGACAGACCTTGACCTAAGGTACCACAGTAATCTTACCTGCTCATCTGAAATGATGTTCTACATTCATCTACCTGTTTGCCTTGGCTATTTGTATGTAAATATTTTCCTGATTGTCTCATGAACATGTGATGTCTAAGACACTATTTGGAAAGACTTCTCTTGTCAATTTGAGTACTGCTTACCTTGATAACTTAATAGCTTGACTTAATGTTAGCTTTGTTGGTGTAACCTAGTAGTAAACTTGCTTACAAATCCAAATGATAACTTGTGATTTGATTGCCCTGCTTGATAAATTAAGGTGATGAATACCCCTACTTTTTAAATCATCGCTATTTCACAACATTGTTTGGATGATCATCACTTATAAATCTGAGTGTTGTTTGGTCCTGATTGCCTACACATTCTGACAACTAGATATCATGTCCATTAGGTTAAAAGCTAGCTTTCCTATTCATGTTGATGTCTTTGTTGACCTAGTTGTTAAATATGTTCTTTGCAAATTTTTATTGATGTTTAAAGGAAGTCTTGTTTGTGTTCATACTAGTTAGAACTGTTCTAAAAGCTGTTATATTATTCAGTAACCAACTCTAGTAATCTGGATCATGCTTAGAAAAGGTTTTGAAATGTTGGACCTCTAAGGAGGATAATAGAATAAGCATGCATGTTTATCTTTGTCAATCACTGATACTTTAGACTGGTTAACATGGCATCCCTGACCTTAAGATTGTAAATGGGGCATATCTATTGGTAACACGTAATCAACCATTTGCAGTTTACAACTTCTGTTTGATTGTGTCCTAGTAGTGATCCTCTTGAGTATTCTGTAGACATTGTGACACCTTAGGCCCTTGATACCATTAGCATTTTAATAGTCCCTATATGATGACCAATCTTTACACTCAGTGCTGATAAGAGTGTTCCAAGGTTGATATTGTGTTGGTTCTTAGTTGATTATGATTTAGTACTCGAATGATAGTTGAAATGTCTTATAAAGTTGTTTGTTTCAAGTTATTAATACTTCTGTGTGGCTGAACATATGAAAGGTTTATGATAAACCTTTGATATTTGTCTCTTTCACATTGACAACGTGAAACTGCTAAGTGGACATCTCGTTTGTATCTAAACTATTAAGGAGGAGTAAGTGTGGGTGATTAAGGGTATTTAGGTGTGAAACCCGATTTGTGGTTAACATGCCCTTTCCTGACACAAGCATTCCTCGGGGTCCATGAGACCCTTGTGAACTCTGAAGTGTCAGGGGTCCAAAGGGGGATTTTGTCCATGAATATGGTTTTAAACTAAGCCTTTGGTCATTGACTCTTGTTAATCCTCCTAGGATTAATACAAATGAAATTGGATTCACTGCAGCATTTATCTTTATTCTTATTTGTTATTTTATTCCTGTTATGATTTATGTTTATTTACACTAATTATCTACTTATTTCTTTTGTATGCATGTTTGAACTGGGCCTGCTAAGTTCATTAAAACTCAGGCCCACGTTCCAGTCTGAGATGCCTTTTCGCTCGATAAAGTCTATCGTTTGTATGAAAATCTACTGGGTCTGGTTCATTGGCACAATATCAAGAGTCAAGTTCTTTTCCCCTCTCATTTTTAAATAATAAATTTGGTTTTTATTATTTGTATATGTCTGACACTAACATTATTATTGAATACTTTTGATATTTTTGATTGTTTAGAAACATAGGCAAACCAAGACCGATAGGTAACAAAAATCCAAATCTAAAATTATGTTCTCTTTTAAACTTTTAATGTTTCAATCACTTATTTTCTCAGCAAATGAAGGATTTTGTCTTACTACCACTAACCATCTTCAGTGAGTTTGGATACGAACGATTCAAAAAATAAAATAAATTTCTCTTTGAAAAGATCAGAATCGCAAAGTTAATTATGAAACCGATTTTCAAGAAAATAATGAAACCAAACTTAGCCGGTGATTGCAAATGAACCTCAATGAGTTTTAAATGTAAGTTCCGATTGAAAAGTCATTTTTTGAAGAGGTATACCTATCTCAACCTATGGTATACTTTCTAGTGGTCTCTTATTTTTTGCCAAATTATGCATAAACATTCAAACTCTCATTCAAAAATATAGAAGTCCTCTACAAGATTTTTCTTCTCAACATTGTAAACATAAACATTTTCACAGATTATAAAACCTTAAAGAATCTATAACTCCTTTTTCAAAGTACATACACAATCCTCTTTTCAACGCAGTAGATTTTTAAACTAGACTTAGAATACTTTACAGACTTTAAGCACTCGACTAAGTACAGTATAAGACCTTACTTTTTCGAATCTAGCCTAAATTTAAAAAAGCTACCTCAGGTAGATTCTAAGGGGTGCCTACCTTCCCCTTAGAATAACTAGAACCCTTACCCAAATCTCACTAGTTAGTAGACCATTAAGATAATAATCTAATAAACAAAAAAAAAGGCATCCTAATATACCTTTAATATTAGGTGGCGACTCTCTTTTATTCAGGTCAGAAGAACAACTAGTTGAATCTTTTTGACCTGTGCAAAGTAGGGTGCAACAAGTAATTAAGTGAGATTTTATGAATTATCTAACTATTTTCCCGATATGTGCAATGAGCACTATCGGTACCCGAAATCTTTAACATTTGAAGACCTATTCATGTAGACAGTCCAGATCCTGAGAATCATCTCAAAAGCAATTATTACCTCTTTTTCAGTTTCAAGAAGTATGCCCGTACTAAAGTCAGCTACAAAGTCGCCTAAGATTTGTGACTTGATGGCTGTACGGGGTGGTAAGAGCCCCATTTTATATAGGATGCTCCATAACAACAAAGTTGTAACTACAGAAATAAGATGACAATAAAAATATGGCTTGAATTTTCGGGCAATTACTATTAGTGCCAGGACCATCTTTTTAAGTGTGGACACGTAATTTATGTATCTAATAGTATCTTACATAACTTAGTAAACAAGAGATTGTGTACCTTTATATTTCCCTACAAGCACTGTATTTACTGAGACCTCCAAAACTACTAGTAAATCAATAATTGCTCTCTTTCGCAGAGTTTTCAGAGCAATGGAGGATTGGCCAAGTAGTTATTCAAATCTTTAAATACCGGTTGACATTTACTCAAAGTCTTTTTGAATTTTCTATATCGAAAAGAATTTAAGATTCATCTCCGAGGATTTGGATATGAAACTTCTCGTGGCTGCTATTCAGCTTACTAACTAGATCTAACTCCGATGCATATTTGTTCGAGATTTGGCTTCATATTGTACCTTCATAGAGTCGCAAATGTTTTCCTTTGATGATCTGTTTTATGAATTAATTTTACTAACATTTTCTCGGTACAAACCTCCATGGCGCTTCTAATGTTCTTTTTGAGCATTTGTTTAGAGTCGATGATACGTGGCGTTGGCACGCTTGAGTATGAATAGCATCACGTAGTATCAATAAGTCTCCCTATCTTTAATAAAGAAACTTTTTTCTTGGTCCTCCAGGTCCATCTTAATTTGAATATACCGAATATGCATCCAAAAAAGAATCAAAAGCTTATGCCCAGTAGTGAAATCTATCAGTTGATTGGTATGGGATAAACAAAAAGAATCCTTGGGGCATGCTTTATTTAAACCGGTATAGCCGATACATATCCTCAACTCATCATTCATTTCAAGACCACCATTATGCCACGATCTCAAATCCCACCTTAAGATGTCGTGATGGCACCTAGTCTCTAAGCCTAGGTAATACGAAAATAACAGAACAGAAATAACAAAACTGAGATACTAAAGTAAAACAGATAAACTCGTATTAACTTTCGAAATAGAACCTCAACAACAAAATTCCTAAAACTGGTGGAACTGAGCCATAAGCTCTACAAAATATTTCTAAAAAAATCTACTACAACACTATCTGATAAAGAAAATAACAATAATAAGAAAATAACAGAAGGTAACTCCGAGGCCTGCGCAGTCCGAACAAGTATACCTTGAAGTCTCCAAAAAGCAGCTAACAAGTCAACCACTAATGTCCAGCATGGGCAGATGTTCCTGGATCTGCACAAAAAGTTGTACAGAAGCGTAGTATGAGCACACCACAACGGTACCCAATAAGTATCAAACCTAACATCGGTAGAATAGTGACGAGGCCAGGTCAAGACACCTACTACGACATGATAACAGAACAAAAATATAATAATGAGAACTAATGAAAATAGAGAAAATGAATGATAGCGAAGCAATTTAGTAACGTAACTAATGACAGATTTGTAAGCATAAAAATAACAAGAAGGAAACAATTAATGAGAACCACAAATAGTCAAATACGGACAAAACTAGTAAGACAAGGAAGAAATAAAAGCAACAAGATCTGTCAACCAATAACTCTTTTCAATATGAAATGCACAACAAGAATCACAACCAAAGTACCGCATCATATTTCCATTTCACAATTTTAATCACAATCTTTTCTTATACCGCCGCATGAGCCTTACATTTAGTTAGTTTTGAAAATATTTTTCCCGAAATAGCTACACGCACTTTAGTCTATCTTATGTCGCCACGTCGTTTCAAGTGATTCCCTTACTAGCAACACGCACATAAGTCCCACCCTATGCCGCCACATGCACATTAACCCATATCCTTACACCGCAGTATATGCATCAATATCACCACACAATAAAAACTAGCACCATAAATGCTCATATGCCACAACTTGCCAAAAATCCACAATATCAATGTTTCCACTTCAAATATCCCATGGCTCAACCATAATATGTACAAGAATCTCAACAATAACAAAATGAATGTGAATTTGCTCAACAAGAAAGACATCTCCATAATTAACAACTTCATCTCAATGTGGTAACGGCTTTCACAACTTCAACACCAATAACACAACCAAAAGGTTTTTCACGAAATAACAATTTCAAATAAAAGTAATTCAAAAATTAAGGATGTAACAAGGCAATAATGAAGGCAATAACTTCAACTAAGCAATAAGAGCAAGATAACAAGTAAGAGGTAGAACAAGTGTTAACAATGTCAAATAAAGCATGTAAGGGTAGATTAGCACATGTAAGAGTTGATTAACAATGAGGGATATAACATAGTATGACAATCCAATTAAAGGGATGCAAAGAGTCTGCATAACCTAAACCGGTTAAACACCACGTATAACCCGTGTACCCACTCGTCACGGTATACGACTTTCACATGACATCAATAGCACAATCAATCCTAAATCCTAAAGGGTAGCTCCCCCACCCAAAGTTAGGCAAGATACTTACCTCAATCCTCGAAAATAGCGTTTCCCCTACAATTTGCCTCCACACGAATCAAATCTAACCAAAAGTGACTTACTATCATCAACCAATGCAAGGGAAACAATTACAATACATAAAGCTTTGATCTTTACAAAATTTCCAGAAAGTCAACAAAAATCAACCCCAGGCTCGCCCAGTCAAAACCCGGGTCCAAGGGTAGATTCTGCCTACCCATAATCCCATGAGTCCATATATGTGTTTTGTTTTCAAAACCAAGTCCAAATCAACTCTCAAAACTCAATTCTTCATTTTTTTAAAAACTTGACAAAATTTCCCAATTTTCCTCTTTGATTCTCATAAATTTGATGTTAAATCTAACATATAATAATGAAATATAGTTGGAAATTGATTAGAATCACATACCCAATATTTTTAGGTGAAAATCCTCTTTCCAAATCGCCTCATACCAAGTCTAGGGTTCTAAAATGTGAGAAATGAGACTAAATCCCGACTTTTCAACCCTTATGTCCAGTTGCAGTTGTCGCAATTGCGACATGGGTTCGCAATTGCGAAGAAATTGTTGCAAATGCTGCCACTAACAGCCTAAGAGGAAGTCGCAAATGCGACATTGGCTTTGCATTTCCGAAGCCTGTCCTCATCGCAAATGCAACACTTTTGTCGCAAATGCAAGCCCACCTAATTCTAAGACTATGCACAATTGCGACTCATATATTGCAATTGCGACACCTGAGACCCCCTACTAGGATCACAATTGCAATGCTGCTATTCAGAATTGCGACACCTGAGGCATCAGCACACCAATAGTTCTATTTCAGTCCAAACCTTTGTGAATCATGTCTGAAACTCATCTGAGCCCTCGGGGATCCAAAACAAAAATCTACACAAGTTAAAAAATATCATGCGAACACGCTCGCATGATCAAAACACAAAAATAATATCTAGAAATATAAATCGGACACCAAAATGCATGAATTTCAAAGTAAAGTTCAAGAACCTCTAGAATTGCAACTAAGCACCCGAATCCTATCAAATCAACTCCAAATGACACCAAATTTTGCAGATAAGTTCTAAATAGCATGACGGATCTATTTCAAGTCCAAAATCAAATTTCAAACCTGATAGACAAAAATCAACCTACGGTCAATCTTCTAAACCTTTAAATTGTCAATTTTTGGCAAAATAACACAAATGAACCTACGGGCTTCTGAATTCGATTCGGGGCATACGCCCAAGTCCAAAATCACGACACGAAGCTGTCAGAGCCATCAAAACACAGTTCTGTGATCGTTTCACAAAAGTAAAATATTGGTCAACATAATCAATGTAGGATTCTAAGCCAAGAGCCAAAGGGTTCAATTCAACCCGAAACCTTTCGGGGATGAAACTAATCAACCCCGTAATTCATAAAATCATAAACACACATGTACGAAGCATCAAAAGGCGAAACGAGGCGCAATTACATAAAACGACCGATTGAGTCATTTCATTCTCCCCCTCTTGAAAAGAAACGTTTGTCCTCGAACGTGCATAGAGACATACCTGCAGTGGTGAATAGATGAGGATAACGACTCTGCATGTCATGTTCGGTCTCCCAGGTCGCCTCCTCGACCGGATGACCCCTACATTAAACCTTCACTGAAGCAATACTCTTTGACCTTAACTTTCGGACCTGCCTGTTCAAGATAGCCACCGGCTCCTCAATATAAGTCAAATCTTTGTCCAATTGGACAGAGCTAAAGCCTAAAACAGGGGACCGATCACCATAATTCTTCCGAAGCATAGAAACATGGAACACCGGATGAACTACCGATAAGCTCGTGGCAACGCAAGCTTGTATCCACCTCACCAACTCTGGCAAGGATCTCAAAAGGTCTGATATACCTAAGGCTCAACTTGTGCTTCTTCCTGAACCTCATCACACCCTTCTTGGGTGAAACCCGGAGCAAAACCCACTCTCCAACCATAAATGGTACATCACGAACCTTCTGATCAGCTTAACTCTTCTGTCTAGACTGGGCTGTACGAAGCCGATTATGAATCAGCTTGACTTTCTCGAAGATATCTAAACCAAATCTGTGCCCAACAACCTAGCCTCTCCTAGCTCAAACCAACCAACTGGAGAACGACACCATCTCCCATATAAGGCCTCATAAGGAGCCACCTGAATACTCGATTGGTAGCTGTTGTTAGGAAAACTCTGCAAGAGGCAAGAATAGATCCCAATAACCTTCCAAATCCATAACATAAGTGCGAAGCATATCCTCCAATATCAGAATGGTGCGCTCAGACTGTATGTCCGTCTAGGGGTGAACTGTTGTACTTAACTCAACCTGTGTGCCTAACTTACGCTGCATAGCTCTCCAGAAGTGCGATGTAAACTGTGTGTCACGTTAGAGATAATGGATAGTGGCACGCCATGAAGAAATCGACCAATCTCTCGTATATAGATCTGAGCCAGCTGCTTTGAAGAATAAGTAGTCACCACCAGAATGAAATGAGCCAACTTGGTCAACCTATCCACAATCACCCATACAATGTCAAATTTCTTCAAAATCCGTGGAAGCCCAACAACGAAGTCCATGTAACACACGCTCCCATTTCCACTCAGGAATCTCAAGTCTCTGAAGCAAACCACCCAGCCTCTGATGCTCAGACTTCACTTGCTGACAATTTAGGCACCGAGCCACATACTCCACTATATCTTTATTCATTCTCCTCCACTGGTAGTGCTGCCTCAAATCCCGATACATCTTAGTGGCACCCGTATGAATAGAGTGTTGCGAACTGTTGGCCTCCTCAAGGATCAACTGACGTAACCCATCCATATTGGGTACACATATTTGGCCCTGCATCCGCAACACCCTGTCATCTCCGATAGAAACCTCCTTGGCATCGGCGTGCTGTATCATGCCCTTATGGACAAGCAAATGGGGGTCATCATATTGATGCTCCCTGATGCAATCATATAAAGAAGAGCGAGAAACCACGCAAGAAAGAATCCGGTTGGGCTGCAAAACATCCAATCTAACAAACTGATTAGTCAAGGCCTGAACGTCCAGGGCTAGTGGCATCTCTACTGCCGGTAGATATGCTAAGCTGTCCAAATTCTCTGCCTTTCTACTCAAGGCATCGGCCACCATGTTGGCCTTTCCGGGATGATATAGAATAGTGATATCATAGTCTTTAAACAACTCTAACCATCACCGTTGCTGCAAGTTAAGTCTTTCTGTTTGAACAAATGATGGAGACTCTGGTGGTCGGTATAGACCTCACATGGGACACTATACAAGTAGTGTCTCCAAATCTTCAAGGCATGAACAATAGCTTCCAATTCCAAGTCGTGCACTGGATAACTCTTTTCATGAACCTTCAGCTTCCGAGACGTGTAGGTAATCACCCTGTCATCTTGCATTAATACCGCATCGAGCCCAACACGCGACGCATCATAGTATACAGTGTAAAAGCCCGACACCCATAGGCAACACCAACATTGGGGCTTTAGTCAAAGCAGTCTTGAGCTTTTGAAAGATCACCTCACACTACTCAAACCATCTGAAAGGAGCACCCTTCTAGGTTGATCTGGTCATAAGTGTAGCAATGGATGAGAAAACCTCTACGAAACAGCGAGAATAGACGACCAAACTAAGGAAATTCCGAATCTCGGTAGCTGAAGACGATCTGGGCCAACTCTGAACTGCTTCAATCTTCTTCATATCTACCTTGATCCCCTCACTTGACACCACATGACCCAAAAACGCCAACAAATCAAGCCGGAGTTCACACTTTGAGAATTTTGCATACAACTTATTCTTTCCTAAGGTCTAGAGCACGATACTCAGATGCTGCTCATCATCCTCCCGACTGCGGGAACACACCAAGATGTCATCAATAAACACAATGACAAATGAATCAAGATATGGCTGGAATACACTATTCATCATGTGCATAAATGCTGCTGGGGTGTTGGTCCGCCCAAATGACATTACAAGGAATTCGTAGTGACCAGATCGATTCCTGAAAGCAGTCTTCGGGATACTAGAATCCCGAATAATCAGTTGTTTCGGTTCACAATATTCACATCCCTTGATCACGTCAAATGTAACCGACAACCATTAATTGATCGTTTCTATCACGTAACCGCTCAAACACTTGTCTTATACATCTATAACGTTCAAATTCGTATTCATAGCCCCACCTAAAATTATCATTTACTTATGACACTATCCTATCCAAAAAAGATCTTCTTCAAAACGCACACCCTTCATATAATAACTCCACCGGCTCTGTTCACCGTTCGACCCATAACTACACACGGCATGATTCCGGTAACACCAAGGATGTGTAGGCAACTCAGGAACCAAGGTTCGGCCCTCATTTTTCTTAAAAAAAAAAAACATCAACCTCACTCACTTTGGAGGAAATTGGTAGTCATTTTCTTTATCCGACAACTCTTTCATCATTCCCGGATAAAGAGGGGCAGTTGTTGATACCCAATATCCTCATATTTTATAAGCATCATATATACTTTTAAAATATTATTTTTTCATCATCACCGGTTTACAAGAAACATATAAGTATTTTCTATAATTTTTCATAATTTTTAAAGGCTTTAAAATTTATTTTTTCGCATTTAAATTGTTCAAATATCTATTAATTATCCCCTTCAAAATATTTTTGATGACTTAATTATTCAAATTTATTATTTACACCCACATATATGTTTTATGACATTTTTACTTCAATTCATATGATTGCATTTCTATTTTGGATCTATTTACACATTTTTTGCAATAATAGCTTATACTTTACAATTAATTGTATTTATTATTTTATTTAGGATCAAAATAACTTCTTATATTCTTACAATCGTCACCCATTATATTTAAAATATTAAGTTTCATTAATAGTAATTTTTTATATTTATTTAGCTATTGTATTAATTTATTTTTTTCTTAATTCTTTAATTTAAAATATGGCCTAAACAGGCCGAATTTCGCACCCAATCCACCAGCCCAATAACCCCTAGCCCAATACCCGCAATCCAATAACATTTACCCGTCCGCTGACCCAGTCCGCCTCTCATTAAATCCTGGCTGTTGATCTGAAAAATAAACAGCACACAGCCTCCCCCTCATTTTTATTACCCACACCCCCGAAAACCTAATCCATTATCTCCAAACGCCGCCCCCCAAACACTCTCAACCCTCCTCTTCTCTCTTTTGTAGAACCCAGGCTGCCTCCCCCTTAAATCCCTCTCCTAATCCCATTGATAATTGAATTCCACCATTATTTGCTTACCATATCTATGTTTCTCCGCTACTGGTCATGCGTTTATGGTATTACTTAGGTACATATCCAATTTTGGCAAGTACCATCTCTAGATTGGACTGGAATCGACCTCAATCTTGGATATTTCGACAATATTCGTCCATATACATGAAGAAAGGCCTAATTCTTCATACTAGTTGGCTGATTTTAAGCATCAAACCCTAACTAGGGTTTGGAGTTTTATTTCTTTCCTTTTCGATTACTTTACTGATTGGATGTGTATTTTTCCTTCTTTCCTTGTTTATGTTTGCTTAATTTTCCATCCTTGTTTACTCGTTTGATTTAACTACTATATAAACCCCCTTCCCCCGCTCCCTTTCTAAGCCTTAACGACTACTGCAATGATTACCACTTAAAACTACTGCTATTGCTATCCCAATCTCACTCATTCTACTATTCTTTATTTTGAGACCTTGACCAGCTGAAAGCCAAGGCTATCGGAATTCGATTGTTTCCCTTTCTCAGTGCGAGCACTGCCCAAATTTCACTTGAAACCCTTGAGAACTCTGACGCACTGAGATTTTGGGGTTCTGTTACTCTTTTCTATTGACGATTGGTGTATTACTGGGACTTTTTGTTCTTATTTGTTTGTTTGTTCATCTACAACTAGTAAGTGTCTTTGGCCGAGAAATTTCATTCTCCTTCGTTTACGTTCATGGTCTGTGCATCTATGCCATTTAAACTTTTGTGAACCAATATGCTACTGTATACCGGGCTATTTCATGGCTCTGAACTCTTTTGGCCTCTGAACTTGCCTAATTTCTGCCTCCGATGTATGCATATTATATGTGTTAAGCATGAATGATTCTTACTACCTCGAGCATGTCTAGCCTGGTGTTTTTTATGTGTCTGAATGTTGAGATGAACTCCCTACCTTATTTTGCATTCCTGTAATAGACTAATTCATGTGTTCTAGTTCCTGTTGGATCATTCATGTGTAACTTAATAATCTACTAAAGTCAGTTCTCAACTATGTTAGCCAAAATGTGTTACCCTGCTAATTGTGAACTTTAATGTGTGTTCCATGCCTAGTTTAATCCTATGTTGTTTGGTCCCACCTATGGCTTACAAGGCAAACAATGCAATAGCAAGCCTTTTCTCCTGTATGTAGTCTGATAATCCTGTTCATGAGGTATCCTTGCCTACTATGAGTTCTGGTGTTGTTTAAGCTCTTGTGTTATGATTGGTATTTAGCATATTCGAGTCTCTTCATACTCAATTAGTGTTTGTTTGTTCATGCTCAATTAATGTTTGTTTGTAGACCGTGTCCACCAACCTGTTTGGTTATACCATTTTCATTAGGTTCCCATGCTAGACATCTTCATGTGAGGACTATACTCTATTGGTTTCCTGACTGTGATTCTACTAAACTCTCATGTTTGAAGTTCTTTATGCTAATTTTGGACTACGATTTTCTTTGAAACTTTACTTAAAGTTGTATGTTATCCTATGATGGTCAATCCTATCACCTTAGCCTCTAAAATGCAAGCATGATTCGGCCTTATGTATGCCTTATGAACTTGTCAATATGCTTTAGTGAGAACTGTTGTTAGTTATACCTTGAAAATTCAATGTTTATACTTCAAAAGTTGTTTAATTAATCCCATGTATAGTTAGTTACTCGTGTGGTTAAGTTTGGCGTTGCTGGGTAAGTTAATCCACCCTCAGGCCTGGTTTGGGTCCGTGTCTAAGTTTGAGTCATGCAGCTAATACACTGTAATGTTTTGGGGTGTGCCTTGATCTGGGTTTGCTATTTGTGTGAAGAATGAGCTTATTGAAGGCCTCGACGTTGCTGGGTTATTCTCCCTTGGGCCTGATCTGTTTATTAGGACTGTACTCGTTTTACTTTGTAATATTTGAGCATGTATTCTTTGTTTTGGGCCTATAATGATTTGTAAACAAACAATGGGGGAGTTAGTGAAATTAGGGGAAACGGGTGTACTCTATTCTTGCATAAAAGGGTAGAAACATGCCTACAGGGTCTAAGTACTTTATTTGCTATCTTGTTTGACATGCTCTATTTCTGTACACTGATAGAAAGCGTGCCTATAAGAATCTAAGTGCTTCCCTTGTTCACATGCTCCACTTCTATATGCTATTAGATAGCATGCCTATTGGATTCAAACATCATTGGTTATTTGCCCAATTTGCTCCATTGCTATGTGTCAGATATCATGCCTAAAGGATTGCGTTAAGTAATTGAGACTGGCTTCCACTAATACTCATCTAAATACCATGTCTATAGGGTTTCAGCTAATAAATCAATCAGTCACTCCTATTGCTTTTAACACACTACTCATCTATATATCATGATATGATCTTAATCAAGTAATCAATTACTTTGTTGCTTCGTTGTATCGCCAAACTTAGATGACATGCTTATAGGGATAAAGTATTATAAAAATCAATTTCAGTTGTAAATCATTAGAAATCCTGCCTGTAGGATACTATTACTCGTCTTAGACAGCATGTTTATAAATCAAACGTCGTTAATCTTGGGCTTTTGAACAGTCTTATTGCCTAACTGCACGAACAATGTAGATGTCATGCCTATACGTTTGTAATACATTTAGTCTGCATATCTGTTAGCCTAAAGCTGCAACGCTGCCTGTATAATGCTGGAAATTAGAATCACCTAGAAACCATGCCTATAGGACTTGACTACAAGGCTTCTTAATCCTGAGACTGTCTACCACCTAATCTGCCGGGTGCATCCGTTGTTTATATGTGGGGGTTAACTTGAGCCGTTGATTGCATTTATGTGAAGTCCAATATGTTTTGAAAGTGCGCTAGTTTTATCATTTTTGAGCGTCCTAAGTAGATTCAAGAACAACCTAATAGTAGGTCCAAATCCTCCTAGACCATAGGAATGGGACGGGTAGTGCACGCGTAGGACACGACCTAGAATTGAATTAGAGAGCCTTTAAGTAAACAACTTTAACATAGTAATAGGGTAGCAGGAGATAATAGTCTGTGCCTGCTGAATAATATGAGCAACCCCTACCTTGAGGGAGTTGCGAAGTATTATTTATGTTGCAGGGGGTGATCCTTTAGGCTAAAAAACTTAGGAGCCCCCTCCCCCTTTCTTTTATATGCTTATTGTTCACGCTTAGTCATCAAATATAGACTAATCAAGTTGTACATTGTAACCTCCAAAGACTTGCATTAATCACCCATATTGTTTGAGTTTTGCCGGATTTCCTTTACAGTTATTCACAATAGAACCTTTAAATTCCTTGTCTTCCTTCACTTATATGATCACTTAGGACAATTGTTATCCGATAATCCCACATGGTTTAAAATTTAGCTCGAAGAGTGCCTAACACCTTCTCTTTGAGATAATTTGAGCCCTTACCCGATCTTTTGTGACGTAAACTAGTCAAACTGAGTTATTCACAAATAGGTGCCCTAACGCACCTTAAAATCGTTAGGTGGCGACTCTTCTCTTTTAATACTCATTTAAAAGATTTGTCACGCGTCAAAACCTGCTATCGCGTGAAAACGAAGTGTGACAATGACAATCCAAGATAGCGTGATATGGGGATAGTCAATCCATACCCAGAATAACCTCAAAATCCACCATATCCAACAACAGAAGATCAATTATGGTATCGTAGCTCCCAATAGTGATCAGACAAAAGCGATAGACACAGTCTACCATATAGAATCCCTAACGGGATTAGACACATAGAAAAGGAGTTTCCAAAGAACCACGAGACATATCCAAATATAAAGCAAAATAGGATGACACATACAAATAAGTAGAACCTAGATCAAATAAAACTGATGCATCTCTATGACAGACCAGAATATTACATTTGATGATCGCATCAGATGAGTCTGCTTTAGGTCTAGTTGGAAATGCATAGCTACGGGGCTGAGCCCCACCAATTTGACCTCTACCTCTCGAACAACCTCTCATCGACTGACCTCCACCTCGACATGCCTGACCACCACCTCGGCTACTTGACCTCTGCCCCTAGCTGGCTGAATGGGTGGTGGAGCAATGGGTGCTGGAATCATGGACTGAGAACTCTGTTGTGGCTTGCTGCTCGTCAATCTAGTCCTGATATGTCCTGCATCTGCGCAGTCAAAGAAACCCCTCGATTGGAATGACTACTAAGACTGAGAGTGAGACTCTCCCTGATAACCGAAATACCACCATGGTAACTCTGTAGCGGTGGTGCACTATTAGGAGCTGAAGGTGCACTGAATACTGGCTTCTCGAAACGAGACCCATACACACCGTAACCACCTGAAGGACCATGAGACACTTGAAATGCTAACTGAACCTAGCCTGATAGGATGGCTTCTACCAAATGAACCTCCTGCCTCCAGAGCACCAAAATGACGAGGCCTCTTCTCAGATGTCGCCTTTCTACCCTATCCATGAATTCTCTCAATCCGCCTAGCAATCTTCATAACTTGAGTAAAAGCAATATCATCCTCGATCTCTTTGGCCATCGTAGCCTGATGTCATAAATAAGGCTTTCTATAAACCTTTGTACTCTCTCTCTCTCTCTCTCTCTCTCTCTCTCTCTCTCTCTCTCTCAAGAGGGATCAATATAGCTGCATGGCGTGATAGATTCAAAAATCTGGTCTCATACTAAGTAACGGTCATGCTACCCCGCTGAAGGCTCTCAAGCTAACTGTGGAAGTCCTCTTTCTGAGTGAAGGGAATGAACTTCTCTAAGAATAACTGCGAGAATTGATCCTAAATGATAGGAGGTGAGCCTGCTAGCCTACCCTGAACATACACCTACCACCACCTCTTGACATGACTAGTGATCTTATACATTGTGAAATCAACTCCGTTGGACTCCATTATACCCATATTGCACATTGTCTCATGGCAATGGTCTAAGAAATCCAGGGGTTTCTCAGAAGGTGAACCACTAAACTAAAGGGGAAACAACTTGGTAAACATATCCAACCTCTGTAGCCCCTCACTTAACATCGTAGGCCTCTCCCTAGACTGTGTAGCAATAACAGGCTAAGCTGGTCCAACTAGTAGAACTGCTGGGGTCTGATACCCGTGAGCCATCTGCTCTAGAGTGTGGGTAGCAGGAGTCTAGGCTCCTGCCCCAGCCTGAAAGACGGCTGGTGCCACAGGGAACACAACAACCTGGGCCACACTCTCCCTCAGACCACCAAGCGGACTAAGGCATCCTAAAGCATTAGGGTAGCAATAAACCCCTCTGGGACCTAAGCTGGTCCAACTGGTGCGGTCGGAACAAGGATCTCCTCATCCTACTCTATATGAGGCTCGACAACAAGTGCTACTGCGCATTCTCTTGGCTGAGCTCTACCTCTGCCTCTGGCTCTACCTCGACCCCTTCCCCTACCCTTGGTAGTGACTGCAACTTGGGGCTCCGGCTCCTGATCAGTTGTGGATGTTGTACATGTCCTCAACATCTGCGAGAGATTAAGAGCAAAATGGTTCAAATTGGGCGATTGAATAAAGCCGCATGATAGAGAAGGAAAAAAAGTGAAATTTCCTAAAGCATTATAACCTCTAGAAAATAAGTGTAGACGTCTACGTACTGATCTTCACGACTCTACTAAGTTTCATCATGACTCGTGATACCTAGGCAACCTAGTGCTCTAATACCAACTTGTCACAACCCAAAAATCTAACCACAGGGCGGTGATGGCACCTAACATCGGCTTGCCAGGCAAGCCAACATTAGCTAAGGAATTAACCAGTTTAAAAGTTTAAAAGAAAAATCTTAAGAATTAAACACTTAAATACTCTAAAATACATATAATAAATCCATAGTAATGTCATCTATGTTAATCCCAGAAATCTGGTGTCACAAGTATATGAGCGATTAGAATGCTATAAATAATGTCTGAAATAAAATACAACTGTCTGAAACAAAATAAATAGTAAACAAGATAAGAAGGGGACTTCAGGGTTTGTATACGCTGTGCAGCTCTACCTCAAGTCTCCTGGATAGATCAAGCCTGAGCAATCTCCACTATGTGCTGCTAGGACCAATAATGGGATCTGCACAACAAGTACAGAAGTGTAAAATGAGTACAACCAAACCCATGTACTCTGTAAGTGTCGAGTCTAACCTCGACGAAGTAGTGACGAGGCTATGACAAGACAATCACTATAAACATGTATAAATAATAAATAGAAGACAACAGAAATAGAGACAAAAGAGGTGAACTCACAACAACGGGACCAGAAGGTCAACTAACAGAGGGCCCCAGAATAACATCATCTCATAACCTCGTATCTCAATACAGAAAATTGAATACCAAAACGACAAACAGTTACAACATATCATTTCTCGTTGCAGTGCGCAACCCGATCCTATTACTAAACAACATCTATTGGGGCGGGCATCCAGATCCCAATATTATTTCAATATCTGTTGTGGCAAGCAACCCAATCCTAATATTATTTCAATATCTGTTGCGGCGAGTAACCCGATCCCAATATCATTTCATTTCCATGTTGTTGCAGCAAGCAACCCGTTCCCATTATTATTCCATTAACATTAACAACTCAATATAACAAATTCTGAAATCACAACATAAAAAGGAACTAAGAGTATAAATCACCAAGGACTATGAGTACATACACAGTACTACCAACAACTCCAATTCATAAAGTATTCTCAAATTGTAAGCTAACACGAACCTCGACAAGTCATTAACGCAAGATTAGCTAAGGACTCACATAATTGGGTATAACTTAATAAAGTGCAACAAATAAAGTAAAAGCGATAAGGCAAGTAAAGGTATGAAACAGTAAAGATGTTCATTTAATATTGGTGAGAGCATGTAGCAAGTAAAGCAGATAATAATCAAGGAACGAATAAATGGGAACATGTAACAAATAAATGACAGCTAACAAGTAAAGGCATCAATAAGAAGCAATGACATGTAGCAATCAAAGCATGTAACAAGATACAACATGGAATAAATGATAACATATTGATTAATAACCCACCCCCTACGCTTGAACCTATGACAGCACATATACACTCTTCATCTTGCATATACATCGACCCACACATAATTCATGTAGCAAATAGATAAAACGAGTCTTAATTCCCTCAAGTTAAAATTAACCACGAGACTTACCTCTCTCTGGAACACAATCAACAATCAACTACAACTTTTCCTTTTGAACAAGCCTCCAAACCAATCGAATATAGCCAAATAATGTTCAAACAATTCAAAACAAGCTTTAATAACTACTCACGAATGAAAAAGGTACAATCTTGACCATATTGAAAAAGTCAACAAAAGTCTATCCGGACCAACATAGTTGAAATCCGAGATTCGGGCCACCGATTACCCATTCATTCCCGAGCCCAAATACGGGTTTTGTTTCGAAATCCAACCTCAATTCAAGGTCTAAATCTCAATTTTACAAAATACCTAAATTCTATCCAAAATCCAAAAACATCATACAAACATAGCAGAAACGTCAAAATACCGATTCCGATGTCGTTTACCAAAAAATATTGACCGTGATCAACTCTAACGTCATTTTAAGTCAAAAATTATATTTTCTTCAAAATTTTACACATAAAATTTTTCGAAAAAGAACACAGACCATGCACGCAAGTCATAAATCATCGAACAAATCTGTGAGAGGGCTTGGAATATGAAAAAATGAATTAGTACTCAAAACGACCTATCGGGTCGTCATAAGGAATTAATGCCAAGAAATTAGTGCAAACTTTTCAGGCACTTCACTTTCCAGAAACTCTGAATGGTGACTTCTGGATAATATTATCTGATCTCTATGTGATAATTCGGGATGAACTTTCTCTGTCTTCAAATGTAGCCGAATGGTGAAACTTATATAGGAATAATCTCTAGTAGCCATTTTCTTGAATCACACCTCTTTGATGAACATTTATTTGATCCTTTCATTATGTCTGAAGATATATAACTACTGAGTTAACGGTGAATTCCGCAACTGTTAAATTAATACCGACTCTCGAATTTCTCAGAAAATGTTGGTATAGTGTCCTTCTTATCCGTAGACTCTAAATTGTTGCTTCTGGGTACTTAATTTTTAATTCGAAGATAACTTATTCATACATTCACATACTTTTCGAAAAATACATCATTTTTCAAAATTGGGGTGGTTACTTCTGGATTAACACCGTCTGACCCTGATGTAGAGAGAATTACTTTCTTAGCTGACCTTCCAGTTTGACCTAGAGCTAATTAGACAATATCTGCCACGTGTTGATTGTTGATCAGTTCCATGTGACAAGATCATATTTTATCAATACAACAGAAATGAAGATATCTTTTTGTTTGGGAGATAAAATATCTCTCTTAGAGTCTCAATATCGAGTAAATTTAGAATTTGGTAGTAATTGCCACATTTACCTAGTATTTAATATACTTTTCTATTTTAATTCAATAAGTGCGGGCACATGAGTCTTTATATTTACAGTTTAGTATAGTTTTCTCTTTTAATTCAATAAGTGTAAGTAAAAGTTTGTTTGGATTGTTGTTAGATATTGTTTCATAATGTATAGTATTGTATTATATTGTATTATATTGTATCGTATTATTTGATGAATATAATATTTGGGTAAATTGTATCGTTTCTCGTCGTTTCATGATATCACGCACCAACAATATGAAGAATAAACTTGCAACATTACAAAGAAAAAAAGGATACAGAGTAGAATTATTATATAAAAAAGTATTGTAAAGAATAAAATATAATTAATTAATAATAAGGAAGGCCAAGATGAGAGAAAAAAGTAAGGAAGCCACCACACCAAATTCGTCGTTCCATAAAGTATCACTTTTCTTCCTTACATAATAACGGATTTAACAATACGATGCAATAAAATTAAGTTGTGAGCACGTAAATTTTGCCCCACGAAAATACTCCTACGAAATAAATAAAAAAAATTAATTGTTTTAGATTTTATAGAATTTTAGAAATTTTGTTTAAATTATTTGTTTGCATTTAGTTGCATTTGTGCATATTTAATATTTTTAAAAAGTAAATCGTAAAAAATACCATAAAAATGTTCAATTCCTCATTGAATAGCATTTCAAATATTAATTGCATTTAGGATTTAGTTACACTAGTTAAATGCATTAATAATTGAAAATCACAAAAAAATACATTGGTCCTTTTTATATTTTTGGCTTTTATCTAGTATCCTTATGCATGAAGATAATCAATTCGGTCGTTGTGGTCGGACTCTATTATGGATTTCTGACCACATTCTCCATAGGGTCCTCTTATCTCTTCCTTCTCCGAGAATTTCCTTTCATTAGTATTAAGTTAATTATTTATTTAAATATTAAAAAATAGTAAGTAAGTTAAATTTTGTAATTAAATTTAAGTTAAGATTTTAGTTAAAAAATCAAAGGAAAAGAAATAAAGAAAGGAAAAGGGGGCTTTGTATGAGTTGAAGCCGGACTGGGCCAATTTTGCATGGCCCAATTGCCTTAACACTACCCCAGTCCCTCTCCAAACCATCCCAATTCCCACAAACCCAATCCGGTCAAACCATTTGATAACCAAACAACGTCGTTCCCCCAGTAATCTCATCTGTTGATCAATCATGATCTAACGGCTGGAACTGAAGAACCAAAACCCTTATAACTGTCTGAACCGAACCTTCAACCCCCAAGACCCATTCATTCATCTCCTTCATCTCTAATCCTAAAACCCAGCCGCCCCTAAAATCCCTTACCTCCCTCACTCGCGGCCAGAGCTCCAAATGACCCCAAATCGTCACCACACAACCTTCTTCTCCTCCTCATTCCTAATCCCAAACCACTTCCTTCAAAAACTCTTACAACTTCGTGGATTTTAGATCTAAGAAGTTAAGAAACCTAGTTTTCCCCTTTATTGATTTTTCTTCTAAATTCAAGACGTCTTACGACGTAACCCGCATTAATGGACTGCTTGTGTTAAGAGTTACGAAAAGATGTTGGGTTCATATCATTTGACGACCATTGGATTTGGCCAGTCAACCTCCTGGCTGGTGATGGTCATTGTCGCTCCGTGTAGCATTGGTTCTGCCTTTCAAGCATGAATCAGTGCTCGCGTAACGATATCAACCATTGGTCGAATTTCTTAAGCTTGACCGTGTTCGTCTGTAGGTAATTTCCCTTTATCGATCCTTCATGTTCCCCATTTTAGCCACCTGATTTACTATTTTTGATTAGCGTTTTGTGTGTTTTGATTGCATTTAGCGGTTTAAGAATAGTAGCTTGTCAGATTAGCTAAGGTTTCAATTAAGTTAGTCTTAATTATGTTGTGTTAAAGCATTTTAGTGTTGGTTAATTGGTAGTTATTTATCAATGTGATATCGTATTAATTTAGTCTTTTCACTAATGCCATTTATTCCTAAATCCTGAGATTAGAAATAAATTAGTTGTCAGTTTTGATCAGGGCATTTAGGGATTTAAAAATTAGCAAAATATTTCTTGTTAACAACTTGAATATTCTAGAATAGAGATAAGGGATAAAAATGTAATAAGATAAAGAGTTTAGGTCAAATATGGGGTCAAAAAGGGTTAAATTCATAAATTAAGGGGGTAAAAATAGGAAAGAATCATTTTAATTGGACAGCTGTCCATTTCTGTTGAAAACAGACTCCTTCTCCCCTGAATTTCAACTGACAAATTCTCCTATATCCTCTCTCATTTTCTCTCATATAGGACACCCTTACACTCTATATCAAGGACCGGATATTCACACATTAAAAAAAAAAAAAAAAAAAAAGAGGAATTCTCTGCAGAAATCTCACACACACATTTTCTAAACAAAAACAAAAAAAAAGAGAATGAAATGCTGAAAAACCAAAAAAAAAAAAAAAAAAAAGAATAGAGTTCTAGACTGACTTCATTCTGAAAACCACTTAAAGCTATAGCTTCTTTTTCTTAGTAAAATCAAAGGTCTTCTATTTTCCGAGTTCCTAAGCTAGTTTTACGATCTAAAGTGCTGCTATTCTTGTGGAACTGTTGAGCTGTGCTTCATCTTTACACCTCCAGACCTGCATTTACCCATTATTTGCTGTTTTTCGCGCTCTTAGGTATGTCAAAAACTCCAGTTGTAGTTTTTTTGAGTGCGCAAATGAAGCTAAATTGTTTGACTTCATAATCATGCCTTGATTTCCTGAACTCTTAGTGTTTGGCTGCTGTTGATTTGTTTTTGCTCTTGCGCATCAAGTACACATTGAATCTCTTGTATTTGTAAGGTTATATATGATTCATTGGTCGAATTGTCCCTGGATATGCCGAACGAATCTGCTGAATTTGAATTTCGTGTTTTTCTTTAGCGTAAATCTCTAATGATAATTCTTTCAAATCTCGCAATATCTCTTCAATTTGTATACTGTAATTTTACCGGAACTGATGAAAAATCAATTAAATTTGATGGCTGTAGTGATTAAGAGACTCAATAACTTAAATTTTTGAATGTAAAATCCTGCCATTTGAAATCATTTTGTTTGTATTAGTATTGCTTTGTTGGTGTTTGGTGATGCAAGAGATTATAATGTTTGGGTACGGGGATCAGATTTATGAATCTAGTCACTGGTTGGCTAGATTTGTAAATGATATATAGCTCCAGGAGTACGGTTAAATCACTGCTCGCTGACCACATGCAGATTCGAAATCAATTGGACTTTAGCAAATACAGGCGACATTCTTAGTTTAATTCAATGCTTGTAATTACTTATAAAAGTGTAATTAAGTTCGGCTATTACTGAAATTTTTGAATTATGATTCTAGCTTATGAGAGATTGGAGTTGTAATTTGAATTTGGACAAAATGTATTCATTGCTTTGATTTAGTTTGCAGTTATTTCATTCTTTCCATCGACATGTGAAATTTATGATTTGAGATCCCTAGGCCTTGAGCCAAACAGTAAACTGGCCCATTTCAAGGTCTCCGTATGTGACAGAGGACTTTCAGGCTTGGCACCACAACATGATCCAATAATTAGTCTAGTCAAATTCTAAAATAATCGGCTTCACTTAAAGAATCTAAAGTGCCTTAACTAGATGAACGCAATCCATAAACAGTGAATGGCCTCTTTGATTAATTTTTGAACGTGCCTTACCTCTCACGCATTAGTTAAACAAGTTACTGATTCCCATACTTTCTCCAAAGGTTTTTTTTTTTAATCTTTAGACTACCATATTATTTCGAATCACAGGAAAATAATTAACTCATAAACATTCGTGGTTTGTTTTAGGCGCGTTTAGATAAATCATCATGAATATGGGTACGGTTCTCGGGGCATAATCAAGATACGTAAATCCGAACTCAAGTGCGCGTTTCACGCGACCTGCTCTCATCTTCAAATAATAATAATAATAATAAACACGTTGTAAATCGGGGATGCGTTTCACGTGGCGCGGTTTGTATTATGTACCAAAACGACAAGTGTACCACATCGTAACTTGTTCAATAAATAACTTCGTATATACTAAAAAGCGGTTAAATATTCAATCAAAAGCGGAATAGAAACGGTAGCGCATAAAAGGTTTTAAACATGTAATGATTCAGATAATTTAGCCAGGTATAATTATTAAGCGACCGTGCTAAAACTACAGAACTCGGGAATGCCTAATACCTTCTCCAAGATTAACAAAATTCCTTACCCGGTCTTCTGGTTTCGCGAACTTTAAAACAAAATCGAATTTTCTCGATTTGGGATTTTAAAATATACCGGTGACTTGGGACACCATAATAATTATCCCAAGTGGCGACTCTGAATTAAATAAATAATCTCATTTCAAATAATATCACTTTAATTGGAAAAACTCTCTATCCCTCGAAAAAAGGAGGTGTGACAGCTCTGGCGACTCTGCTAGGGATTGAACCCAGAATCTCTGGTTCAGGGACGAGAATTCGAGCTTAGAATAATTGTTATGCTTGGCTTTCTTGTGATTGTCTGATATTACATGTTTGGACCTAAATGTGCTAATTGTCACTCATTTACCGCTTTGATATTCTATGAACTGTATATAAAACTGTTACGACACCCTTCTTCTCTCTGAGTCTTCTAAATCCTATGGGAAGCACACGCTAGCGTGGATTCTTTTCTCTTAGAGTGTCATATCCCTAATTTAGAATGAGGATTGGATCAGTTAGAAAGCCGGATGGCTTTTTGGTTTGCGATATGTTTCCTCCTTCCCCCGGCTCGAGTTGTCCGGTCAGGTAAGCCAGGTCTACAACAATACACCCCAAGGTTCAAACCTAGAATGACATAAACTCATGCCAGATCCCTAGTAGGTACGTTTGTTTGCATCATGTGCAATTGACTTTGGGGACTCAACATACGGGTTGGGTCCGTCTAGGACAGGTGTATCCAATTTAAAAGACCATCCTGGTGCATTTTACGTGCTATTTGTGCATTTATTTATTTCTGCTTTCATGTTGACCGACTTCTAGAATAGGGAAAGAAAATCAAGAAAAACCAAGAGTGAGGTAGGAAAGAGAAAGTTCACCCTGTTTTGAAAATTCCGGTGTTCGAAATATCCCAAAACTCTACCGAAATTTTTTTAAAAAACAAAAAGAAAAAAAAAGAGAAAAGAGAAAGAAAAAGTCATTTCAAATAAGCCAATATTTTCCTGTTGTGTCAAAACTGACCGAACTGGGCGGATTTGATTCTCACCGAATGTGAAATACGTAAGCAACCTTCATCAAGTTCAGCCCCGCTTTTGTAGAAATAACCAAAAATATGAAATATTGTCATTTTGTCATAAATAAAGTTAAGAGACGTCGTTTTTGTCCAAATAGCTAGAAATATCCTGAGGGGACGCCGGAAGGCCGTTTTTGTCCAAATAGCCACCTATGGTTCTTTTTTTTAATTTTTGGCCACTTTGCAAGCACCGCCCTAAAATCTTCCCTTGCGAAATGCTAAAGGGTCGTATTTGCAGAAGTAGCCGTAATTTGTTTTCTGTTGGATTTTGCAAAAAAAAAAATCTTTTCATGGTCAGTTTTTAAACAAAATTCACGTGCTTTAACATAGTCACCCTAATCTAAAAATGCGCAAAATGAGCACTGTTCAGAATTTACTGTTGAAGGTTATGGATCAGATTCCACTAGCACTCTACATGTGGTGGGAGGATTTGGGAAAATAAGGACGAAACAGGGTCAATCAATACCTGGGGGCGCTCACTGGACTATTAAAGATTCAACCTAGAAGTGATCTGATAGAGGCACCGGTGTCATTCTGGGACCCCGTTCACAATGTTTTGCACTTCTCAGATTTTGAGCTTACACCTACTCTGGAAGAAATGGATGGTTATGCCAGGTATGGAGGGATTAAGACACAAGTACCTGGCATCTCAAAAGACCTTTACTCCCCACAAGTTTCTACACTTACTAAACATAAGCAGACAGATCAAGACAGAAGGTCTAGCAGGTGGAGCTTGCACTTTCACTTTCTATACCAGCGGTATGGGCACTTAAGAGGATTCGAAGACCTAGAAAATGGACTCTGCAGTAAAGGAAATCGGTCAAAGTGGGACACGCATAGATGCTTTGCCTTCATGCTGGCATTTTTAGGCCTTTTATTGTTTCCAAGGGAGGATGGGCACATTGATTTGCGTGTAGCCGGAGTTGTCCATGTTTTGACTACTCAGGCCAAGAGTACCCTCACACCCATGATCATATCCGATATATTCTGAGCCCTCACATCTTGTAAGGCCGGAGTCAGGTTTTTTTTAAGGGTATAATCTGTTATTACAAATGTTGATGATCGAGCACCTTTGTCACCGTCCTCGATATATGAATTACGGTTCTACTGGAAAAAATTGCATTGAAGAATTTGGTACACGAGTGACAGGATTCGAAATGCCAGAAGGGGTCAAAGATTGCGTCACCCGCCTTCGTTATATAACCGCGGATCATATAGAGTGGACATTGGGTTGGCTCCCTATTGATGAGATTATTTACATGCCCGCTACTAGTCCCTACTTCCTTCTAATGGGTCTCCGAAGCAGCCAGCTCTATGTCCCGTATCGGGTTTTGAGACAACTTGGAAGATGCCAAACAGTTCCCAGAGATGAAGATCTTAGTACTCACGTGGTTGAAATCAGTTCCGATGCCCAATTTCTTGAAGAAGTGGTTCGCCAAATTTGGAGCGAATGCCAGTATTTGGGGCAAACACCCCATTACCCGATCTGTCCAAGGGAAAGGTCTTACTTAGTTATGTTGCTTGGTATGGAAAGAGAGTCACAATAAATGACGAATCTGAAAGACCTACTAAAAGGCCCCATATCCAAGAATTTGTCGATGCAGCACGAGAACAGTGGGTTTGGTTAGCCAAAGAGAAGGAATACTGGACCACCATAAGCAAACTAGAAGATCATCAGAACCATCAAATTTGATAGTGGGTTACAAGTTGTTGAGGATGAAGGAGAAAAGAAAAGGTTGGCCCAAAAAAACGAAGCCCTTCGAGCTCAGATCCGAAAAATGAAAATAGCCACCGAAACGCCAGTAATAAGTGAGGGATAAACGAATCATAAGCAATTTGAGGCGAAAAGTGCATGATTACACAGCTGATCTGACAAAGGCCGAGAAGACTTGGCAAAAGGTGCAGAAGAACAGGCTAGGTCAGCCCGCCAATTGAAACAAAGATATGATAGAGGAGTCACGATTTTAAGGGTAAAGATGGATACCCTCGAAAATGAAATGGTTCAGCAGACAAAGGACTTCAAAACATAAAGAGAACATTGTTATGTACTGATTTACCAATTAGAAGAGAGCCTGCAGAAGTTGCATGACTAAAACAACACAGCCACGCAAGTACTGCAAGCCCGTGCGCAGCAAATTGGACGCTTTCTCCAAGAAAAGGTTTCATTAGAATGAGAATCAAAGAAATAGCCGATTACGCTGCAATGAAATGCTATGAATGTGAGGGTCTGACCAGATCTATATTTTTTGCCTCAGTGTTATCCTTCGCTCGCTAGGTGATGGCCGATCTAGAGTTCCTCCAGGAAAAGATTGCACGCAGGCCCGCGTCAAGAACGACTAATGTCCCGCGGGCCCCTAGAATAGCATTTGAGGCTCTTATGTAGTCTTGATTTTTCGGCTTTTCTGTCTGTATTTTACTTTTCTTGAGTCTGTTCGTCCTTTCGTCCATGTCGAGTATGTTTGTTGTTTTGTTTTGAGTATGTGTGTTCATTTTTTTGGTCATTAGTACCTTCGATTCCCTATAATAGAAAAACCAAAAAGATTTTTATTAATAGAATTTTGAAAAAAAACCAAAAAATTTCTTTTCTTTCATTTCGCATTTATTCTCCTGAATTACGTAATAGTATGATTCATGCAGCGTCATGATACATAGGAATTCCCTATCGGATGTGATCATAGCCCTAATTAATCTAAGAGAAAATCAACAAAAGAGAGAAAATTGAAAAAAAAAAGTGCAATAAAAATGAAAGAGCGAAAAACCACAAAAAGAGAAAGAAAAAGAAATCAAGATATGAAGTGATTGAATAAAAGAAAAGAGCTACAGAATAAAAGAGTTAGTGAAAGCCGGAATGAAACACGCAGCCGTGGCAAAAATATTTTAGAAATGTTTAACTGTTCAGGTGCATTACATCCCCAATGTGTGATTCCCTATCTGTTAAATGTCTCAAACTGACAAGGGTATTGTGACTACTATCAAGGTCTTATAAGGTGGTTGGTTTTGTCGGTAATCTGGCTTCTCACCCTATTTTACAAGATCCAAAGGAAAGATCCCAATGGCTTCAGAAAGCAATATCCACATCATTAACACTGAGGATAGCCCTAAGCTGGCTATTTCACAACTGGAGAGGGAAACTGCCGAAGAAAACAAGATGTTGCGTCTCCGCATTTTGGAAATGTGGGACACCTGGTCAAACAGTAGGGAACCGCCAAGCGTCATTCTCAGGTTCCCCGAGCTGGTCCCAAGGACAGTTGGAACCACCAACATCCCCATGACGAACCTATTTGTCCTATTTGGGTACCCTTCTACATCATCCTTCACTGGTATGCCTTCAGTGGTTCGCCCCCAAGAACCATTCTCCAGAGCACCGTCAACGTTATTCTCTGCACCACCAGTCTTCACCATGGCACAGCCAACCATGCCCAGGCCATGCTTTGAGCCTTCAACATTCACCTTCCAGGGCCCACAATTTCAGCCGGACATAACTCATGTTACTCCAAACTCATACGCTCAACAACCACAATATGAGTCCCCAATTAAACAAGAAAAGGCAGTAAGGAACCCCGAGCAGGAAGAAATGGCTCGGAAAATGAGAAGCTTGGAGCAAAGCTTAAAAAACATGCAAGGCATGAGTGGCCACAAAAGTGTTTCCTATTCAGACTTGTGTATGTTCCCAAATGTTCATCTACCTGCCGGCTTCAAAATGCCAAAGTTCGAGAAGTATGATGGTCACACAGATCCAATTGCTCATCTTAAAAGATACTGCAATTAACTACGAGGGGCTGGTGGGAAAGAGGAGTTGTTGATGGCCTATTTCAAAGAAAGCCTGATAGGAATCGCCTCGGAATGGTATATGAATCAGGAAATCTCCCACTGGCACATATGGGATGATCTAGCCCGATATTTTGTCTGACAATTCCAGTACAACATCGACATAGCTCCAGACAGAAACTCCCTGTCTAACTTGAAGAAGAAAGCCGCGGAGAGTTTCCGCGAATATGCTATCAAATGGCGCGAGCAGACCGCCAGAGTAAAACCGCCCATGGACGATATAAAAATGGTTACAGTCTTCTTGCAGGCCCAAGAGGCTGATTATTTTCATAATATGATGTCCGATATGGGGAAACCGTTTGCTGAGGTAATTAAAATCTAGGTAATAGTAGAGAACAGTCTGAAAACTGGCCGAATATTGAGTCAAGCTTCCTTGAAAGCCACCTCTCAATACATCCGAAGGATTCATGGAGTTTGGCCAATCGTAAAAAAAGGGAGGAGGGAGCCATGATGGCTTCAGGATCAGGAGGGCCTCGTCGATCATTTGACCGCTCTTACATGCCGCCCAGAACCCCGCAACATTATTACCCACACCAAGATGCAGCCTATGTCGTGGCACCGCCTCACTATGCGGTGATGAATGCCCAACCTTATGCACGGCCACAGCAGCATTACAACCAAGCTCGAGCTCTACCTCCTAGAAATAACCATCCCTACCCAGCTCAGTATAATCCTCGTCCACCGCAAAACACAAATTGTGCCTCCCAAACGCCAGAATCTCGAATCCCTACCATACAGGCTGGAACCAGATGTGCTCACCATTCAGGAATGGAAGGCCATGATACAAAAGATTGTTGGACCCTCAAAAGGGCGGTTGAAAGGTTGATAGAAGAAAAAACAATTGTGCTAAGGGACGAAAAGATCCCTAATGTGACTAGCAATCCATTACTGGCTCACAATAATGGGCCGGTCATTGGGATGATTTGTGATGACGAGGAGTTTGATCTAGCATTGAAAGACATCATTGGCATCACCGATTCAGAGGCAAGACCCAAATCGGCGATGAAACAGGCCAAAATCGAGAAGAAAGTCACTCCAGTTCCTCGATTTATTGAAACAAAGACTGGGGAATCACCTACTAAGAACGAGGTTTTCTATGTTTCTAAGGCCCTGAGAAAAAAATAGCTCATCGTGATCACTCCCAAGAAATTCGAGGAAAGGAAGGTTACGCTGAATGTGCCAAGATTGTATGTGCCAAAAGGGACTTATGTGGCGTGGGGGTCGGTAATTTCACCAAGACTGACTGAGCCCGTGGTTATCAGCCGCGCACCACAGAGTCCTAAGAAAGATCCCACTGCAGTCCCCTGGAACTACAACAGAACCATTGTTACCTACAAGGGGAAAAAGGTCATGAGAGAGGTGAATGAAATGAATCAGTCTGGGAAGTACCATATCCCAGAAGAGCTAAAAAAAGTCCAAATTGAATAGGGATAGACGGTTACCCTCCAAGAAGCCTGTCAGCAATGAGGAAGCAAAAGAGTTCTTCAGAAAGATGCAAACTTCAGAATATGCAATACTTGACCAACTCCGGAAGACTCCTTCCCAGGTTTCACTCTTATCTCTGCTGCTGAGTTCGGATGAACACCAGAAGGTGCTCCTAAAAAAACTAAATGAAGCATATGTCCCAATTGATACTTCTGTTGATCAATTGGAGAGAATGGCAAAAAGATTCTTTGAGGTCAATAGGATTTCTTTAAGCCACGATGATTTTCCCCAAGAGGGAGCCACTCACAACAAAGTCCTCCACTTGACTGTCAAATGTGAGGTCTATTGTGTGAAGAGAGTGATGCTAGATAGTGGTTCCAGGGTCAGTATTTTCCCTCTCTCAACACTCTAGAGAATGGAGATTGGAACGGAAAGAATCCGAGCTAACAACGTCTGTGTGCGGGCCTTTGATGGGGTCAAGAGAGAAACAATAGGAGAAATTGATCTGTTTTTGACTATTGGCCCCATGGACTTCGAGGTCACTTTCTAGGTTTTGGACATGGACACCTCATACAATTTCCTCTTGGGAAGACCATGGATTCATGCTGCAGGAGCTGTTCCCTCTACTCTCCACCAAATGGTCAAATTTGAATGTGATAATCAAGAAATTATTGTCCATGGAGAGGACGAGCAGTCCATCTACCGGGACCCTTCAGTCCCATGCTTTGAGGCTAGGGAAGGCAGCGAACATATTGTATGCCAAGCTTTTGAAATTTTTGTCACCGACCAATATGAAAAAGGGGCCCCATTACCTCAACCTTGCTTGTCTAATGCTTCGGTCATGGTCGCCACTCAGATGATTAGACATGGGTACAAGCCCGGAAAGGGGCTCAGGGTCGGGCATTATTGAGCCTATTACTTCAACCGCCAATGAGAAGTTTTTCGGTATGGATTTTCGAGCTACAGAGGCCGATAGAAAATGGGCTGATAAGCGCAAAGAAAAAGGGTGCGTCATGTCCCAGCCCATTCCACGTCTCGTCCAATCATTTTTCAAACCAAAGTATGTGGAAGAAGAAGAAGAGGCCTTCACAGCCGAAGAAACTGATGATATTTGTGAATCCTTGAAGAAAACGCTATATGAGTCTTACATGGTCCAGTAGGGGGAAGGCACGAGCGATGCCAAGGTGCAGTATATCGGATCGGATATAAAACTCCGGAGCTGGAAAGCTACCCCATTCCCTGTTAGAGGAGTCCTTGTAGTCCAGTCTTGCCATCTCTTCTACATTACGAGTTATTTCAGGGAGTAACTCGATTGTTTTTACCTTATTGTATTTTGATTTTGATGTAAACCCTCATATCTTCAATTCAATGAAATGGAATCAATATTTTATTCGTCTATATATGACCCTTTCCTTTTGTTTTGATTTTGCTATCTTTCTTATCTTTTCCTTTTTAGTTCTAATAAGGCGGACTTAAATAACATGACATGCTTGTGAACTTCATGCCCAGATCCTAAAATATTGTCTAACTGTGAAATAATGAATCAAGAACCAGAATATGATGAAGATGAGGCTTTTAGGGAAATAAATCGAGAATTGGAACAATTTGAGAATAAGCCTAAGCCAAACTTAAATGAAACCAAGCCAGCTAACTTGGGCAGTCCAGAAGAGATCCGAGAAACCATGATAAGCGTTCACGCTGAGGAAAGAACTAGAGATGCATTGATCCAACTTTTGTTTGAATTCAAGGACGTGTTTGCATGGTCCTATGATGATTGCTAGGGCTGAGCGTTGGTTTGGTGGTAATAAGTTGCCTACCTATCCTGGTTATCCACCCGTTCAACAAAAGCAAAGAAAGTTCAAAACGGACATCAGTGATAAGATCAAGGAAGAAGTCACCAAACAACTGAAAGCTGATGTGATTCGAGTGGTCCGATACACCACGTGGTTAGCTAATGTGGTTCCAGTGCCGAAGAAAGATAGGAGAACCCGAGTGTGTGCTGATTACCGGGATTTTAACAAAGCGAGTCCCAAGGACAACTTTCCACTGCCGAATATTCACATCCTTGTTGACAATTGTGCTAAACATGAGATACAATCTTTCATAGATTGTTATGCTAGGTATCACCAGATTCTGATGAATGAATAAGATGCAGAAAAGACGGCTTTCACCACACCTTGGGGCACTTACTTTTACAGGGTCATGCCATTTGGTCTGAAAAATGCCGAGGTAACCTACATGAGAGCTATGACTGCCATCTTCGGTGATATGATGCACCAGGAAATTGAGGTGTATGGGGATGATATGATCATTAAATCCAAAAAGCAAGAAGGCCATGTGCGAGATCTGAGGAAATTCTTTGAGCGTGTGTGCAGGTATGACTTGAAATTAAACCCAGCTAAATGTGCATTTGAAGTTCCGCCTAGAAAGCTTCTGGTGTTTATAGTCAGTCGGAGGGGTATCGAGTTAGAGCCAACAAAGATAAAGTCTATTCGGGATTTGCCACCTCTGAAGAGCAAGAAAGAGGTAATAAGTCTGCTAGAAAGATTAAATTACATCAGTAGATTCATCGCTCAGCTCACTACCTCTTGTGAGCCCATATTCAAACTGTTAAAGAAAGATGCGGTGATCAAATGGACAGATGAGTGTTAAGAAGCTTTTGATAAAAACAAAGAATGTCTGTCAAACCCACCAGTTCTGGTTCCGCCCGAGCCAGGAAGACCTTTGTTCTTGTACCTGACAGTTCTGGAAAATTCTTTTGGCCGTGTCCTGGGGCATCACGATGTGTCCGGGAAGAGCAAGCAAGCCATATATTACCTGAGCAAGAAGTTCACCAGTTCTGAAGCCAAATATACTTTGTTAGAAAGAACTTGTTGCGCGCTAACTTGGTTCGCCTAGAAGCTCAGACATTATCTACTAGATTACACCACATATCTCATAACTAGGATGGATCCTTTGAAATATATATATTTTAGAAGCTGATGCCTACAGGAAGAGTGGAAAAATGGCAAATCCTGCTCTAACATTATCTATGTCACTCGCACGACAATAAAACCCAATCCTTGGTAGATTATCTAGCTGAGAACCCCATCGATGATGAATACCAACCCCTAACCACTTATTTTCCAGACGAGGAAGTGAACTCAATTGAAGTAATTCCAGAGGACACCAATGCTTGAAAAATATTCTTTGATGGAGCTGTAAATGCAAAAGGTGTCGGGATCAGGGCAATTCTGATTTCACCCGCAGGCAGCATTATCCGGCAACAGCCTAGCTTCATTTCTTTTGAACAAACAACACCACCGAGTATGAAGCCTGCATCATGGGCATGAACATGGCAGTCGATCTGGATGTAGAGGAATTGTTAATCATGGGAGATTCTGACTTGATCATTCGGCAAGCCCAAGGCGAATGGGAACTCAAGACCTCAAAATCATCCCATACAGGCAACATGTGGAGGATCTTATCAAACGATTCAAGTCCGTCAAGTTCAGGTATATTCCTCGATTCCACAACGAGCTAACGGATGCACTAGCTACTTTGGCCTCAATGCTGCCATACCCGGGTAATTTTCATATTGACTCGCTGGAAATCCAAGTCCTAGAAAGGCATTGTTATTGTAATGCAATTGAAATGGAGCCAGATGTTCAACCATGGTACCATGATATCAAAAGGTTTTTTTAAGAAAAAAAAAAAAGAATATCCCGAGTAGGCCAGTGGAGATTAAAAGAGAACTATCAGAAGGCTTGCAAGCAGTTTCTTTTTGAGTGGCGAGGTCCTATACAAAAGAACTCCAGATCTGAATCTGTTGAGGTGCGTAGATTCTCGAAGAGCTGAAAAGATCATGAACGAAGTACATTCCGGAGTATGTGGGCCTCACATGAACGGGTATGTCCTTGCAAAGAAAATCCTCCGGGAGGTTATTATTGGATGACCATGGAAAAAGGTTATTTCAATTTCATCCGAAAATGCCATCAGTGCCAGATACACGGTGACCTGATTCATACACCGCCTTCAGAGTTACATCCTATATCAGCGCCTTGGCCGTTCGTTGCCTGGGGCATGGATGTTCTTGGGCCGATCAAGCCGAAAGATTCCAATGGGCACATATTCATCTTGGTTGCCGTTGATTATTTCACAAAGTGGGTCGAAACGGTCACTTTCATAGCCATCACCAAGAAAGTAGTGGTGAACTTCATTCATTCCTACATTATTTGTCATTTTGGTATTACTAAAACTATCATTACAGACAATGCTGCAAATCTGAATAGCCACATAATGAGGGAGGTATGGGAACAATTTTAAATTATGCATCATAATTCTACCCCTAATCGGCCCAAAGCTAATGGAGCTGCTGAAGCCGCGAACAATAACATCAAGAAGATCCTTAGGAAAATGATTCAGGGTTCCAGACAATGGCATGAAAATTTGCCCTTTGAACTATTGGGGTATTGCACAATCGTGCGCACATCAGTTGGGGCCACTCCCTACTTATTGGTTTATGGCACTAAAGCTGTAATACCTGCAGAAGTTGAGATTCCCTTCTTTGGATCATGGTAGAAGCTGAGATCGAGGATGAGGAATGGGTCAAAACCTGGTTGGAACAATTAACCATGATTGATGAAAAGCGGATGACCGCATTTCTCCACGGGCAGTTGTACCAACAAAGAATGGCCCGTGCCTACAACAAAAAGGTGCGGCCTATAAAATTCAAAGTGGGACAGCTCGTTCTGAGACGTATTCTCCCGCATCATGAAGAAGCCAAAGGAAAATTTGCTCCAAATTGGAAAGATCCATACATTGTAAGAAGAGTGTTGCCGAAGGGAGCGCTGTATTTGGGAGACATCGGGGGAAATGACCCCGAGACAGCTGGGAATGCAGACGCGGTCAAACATTTCACAACTTTTAACATGCTCTGATAGGGATATCAAAGGCTTTCTTTCTCGCTACCAAACACTATTAATCCTTTGCAAGCCCGTTGAGACGGTTCCCTTTCTTTGATTACCCTCTTTGGAACCTAAAAGTTATTATGAAAACATGTAAAATGAAAAAAAAAACAAAAGAAAAGAAATAAAAAAGAAAATAAAAAGAAAAGTTACTTGAACTACGTTCGAGTTGATTCCGAAAGGATATGTAGGCAGCCTCTCTCTAGGGTTTAGTCACACCAAAATAAAAATCCACATTCCCCTAAAAGGTAAAACTGGAGAAATGTTACAATGGTTCGGCTATGGTTTCCCTAGAAAGGTTCCAAAGTTGTAATTCAATCCAAATCCTTTTACCCAAATCCTTTTCAAGTCCTTTCGATCAATCAACAGGAACGTTCACAATTACAGGATACAGTCACTTGGTTTTGATGCAACCAAAATGAGAAAAATGAAATGAGAGGGTCTTATTGGTGAAAACCCTCACGGGCACCATAGGGTGATGACGAGCAGAGAAAGTGAAAATGAGACAGTCTTGTTAGTGAAAACCCGCAAAAGGCACTATAAGGTGATGGTGAGAAGAGAAATGAGAGAGGTCAGCTGGTGAAAACCGGGCAAGGTCACTACTGATCGAAAAGAGGATCTTCACAGCCATTGGTATTGACAGTCCTGGGCAAAGTTTCTCGGTTTCGAGGCAAAAGTTGTGATGAATTTCTGAAAGTCAGACGGTTTACACAGGTCAGACATCTAGTCCAAAAGGCATTTCATGTTCATTGAAGTCTGCAGAGACTCCAGATAAGTCCTTCTTTCCTTTCCCTGAAAGGGATACCTCTTGTCTAAATTCATTATCCATTCCATTGTTTGTTTTTCTTTGAATCCTTTCAGTCTAACTCGGTTCCAAAAGTAAGGCAAAGAAGGGATGGCAAGACTGATTTATAGGGCTCTCGTTTGATACGAGTTAGTATGCAAAAAAGGCACCCAGCCTCGGCAGGGGCATCAAGTCGACCCCGACTAGCCATGGCGGTTGATGCTTCGAAATCATAAACTCTTGGAAGGAGGAAATAAAATTGAAGTTCCTACAATGGAAAAATGAAGTTGAAAAGGTTGAGTCCCATGTGGCTAACTGTCTTGGCAAGGTTTGAAAAGCCAAGGTACACCAGTGCTCTGAAGTTAAAATTGGAAGAAAGAAGTCAGAAGTGAAAGGCCTAAAAAGGCAAAATAAAGATGAAAAAGGTTAAGTACCACGCGACCAACCATCACGGCGAAGTTTTGGAAAAGTCAAAGGCTCTCCGGGGCCACGAATGCAAGTGGTATTTAGGAAACAACTAGTGGCAGGGTGAAATCATCATCAAAAGAAGATGGACCAAGATTAAATGGCTGAAATACTCAAGGCCGCAAAACCAACCACCATTTCAAACTAACAATTCTTCTTTGTTTGAAAAACAGGAAACACGTGCAATATAAAAAGCAACCTTCCAAGAAGCAGGTGCAACCAAAAATAGAAGAAGAAGAAGAAGAAGAAGAAGAAGAAGAAGAAGAAGAAGAAGAAGAAGAAGAAGAAGAAGAAGAAGAAGAAGAAGAAGGAGGAGGAGGAGGACGAGAAGAAGAAGAAGAAGAAGAAGAAGAAGAAGAAGAAGAAGAAGAAGAAGAAACCGCACGGGAACTAGAAACAGCTCTGCAGCAGAAACAACTCCAAAAGGGAAGTCTTCTTCAAATTTTTTCTCGCATTTACCAACCGCCATTTCAAACTAACAATTCTTCTTTGTTTGAAAAACAAGAAACACGTGCAATCCAAAAAGCAACCTTGTAAGAAGCAGGTGCAACCAAAAATAGAAGAAGAAGAAATCACACGGGAGCTAGAAATAGCTCTACAGCAACAACAACTCCAAAAGGGAAGTCTTCTTCAAAAATTTTCCCGCATTTACACATACTCTAAAAAATAACTAAAAAAATGAAGAACAAAAATTAAATTAAGTGATGAAAAAGAAAGATAAGAAAGAAAGTTCAAAATCGTGGTAGTTTGGGGTACACCAATCCCTAGCTGCATTTCCAACATATGGTCTCAACTCCTTAGTTGATGATATTTTAGACATAGGGTCTCTACTCCCTAGTCGCTTTTCCAGCATAGGGTCTCCACTCCCTAGTTGATTTTATTTTAAACATGGGGTCTCCACTCCCTAGTCGCTTTTCCAACATAGGGTCTCCATTCCCTAGTTGATTTTATTTTAGACATAGGGTCTCCACTGCCAAGTCGCTTTTCCAACATATGGTCTCAACTCCTTAGTTGATGATATTTTAGACATAGGGTCTCTACTCCCTAGTCGCTTTTCCAACATAGGGTCTCCACTCCCTAGTTGATTTTATTTTAGACATAGGGTCTCCACTCCCTAGTCTCTTTTCTATCATAGGGTCTCAACTCCTTAGTTGATTTTATTTTAGATATAAGGTATCCACTCCCTAGTCGCTTTTTCAACATAGGGTCCCCCACTCCCTAGTTGAGTTTATTTTAGACATAGGGTCTCCACTTCCTAGTTTCCTTTTCCAACATAGGGTCTCCACTCCCTAGTTAACATTATTTTAGACATAGGGTCTCCACTCCCTAGTCTCGTTTTCCAATATAGGGTTTCCACTCCCTAGTTGGGGCACCATTTTGACAATCAGGATACACCATTCTCAGAGAATCATGTTTTCTCCGGGTACACCATTCCCGACCTTTCGTTGCTTTCAGTAATGAAGTAGCATAGAGTTTTGTCACAAATAACTCGCAAAATTTTCCTAGTGAAAACTGGGATAGAAAAATTTTGTTTGTTTGTTTGTTTGTTTGTTTTGGTGTCTAAGCAAGTTTTACCTCGAGGCACAGGGTTCGAGAGGACCAAAAGAAGAAGTCTCAATCTAAAATAAAGAAAAAAAGAAGTGAATACAAAATGCAGAAGTGGTTGAAAGAATGTGGACTGCTCAAGACATGGCCGAAGTCACAAGCATTGCATTTCCCGTTTTGATCAGAAGAAGCCTTAGAAGAATGAACTACCCTACAGCTAGCAAGCATCAAGGTTCAGACCAGAATATGCATGAAGAACTAGTCTAGACTCAAGATCAAGTTTCAGAAGACTTATTGATAAGAATCTTGTAACTCATAGATGATAGGCTTGTTTAGTTTCTTTTTCATCTTGATTTTGGTGTAATAAGGAGTTCAGCAAGCTGTAATAGTAGCAACAGCAGTGAAATCACAGTTTTCCAGTAGTCCTAGCTACCAAAACTTCCAGAACTACACTGACCTGATTCCTTTATAGCCAAGGATATGTAGGCAACCTTGGAAGCAAGGTTCGGTCATACTTTTCCAAAAAGCTTCCCATGGAGTATCAAGCGGGAAAAAATTGCTCATAATTGCTCATTTTATCTTTGCCCTAAAAACTCTTCATATTCTCGAGCAAAGAGGGTTAGCTGTGAGAACGTACATTTTACCCCACGAAAATACTCCTACAAAATCCATAAAAATAAATTTTCTTTAATTGTTTTCGATTTTATAGAATTTTAGGAATCCACTTAAATTGTTTGTTTGCATTTAGTTGCATTTGGTGCATATTTAATATTTTTTTGAAAAAATCATAAAAAATACCATATAAATGTTCAATTCCTCATTGAATAGCAATTCATATCTTAATTGCATTTAGGATTTAATTACATTAATTAAATACATTAATAATTGAAAATCACAACAAAAAAAAAATACGTTGGTCGTTTTTTTATTTTTGGCTTTTAGTTTTAAATTGATAATTTCCTTTCATTAGTATTAAGCTAATTAATTATTTAAATATTAAAAAATAAAAAGTAAGTTTAATTTTTTAATTGAATTTAAGTTAGGATTTTAGTTAAAAATCAAAGGAAAATAAACAAAGAAAAGAAAAGGGGGTTTTATTTGAGTTGAAACCGGACTGGGCCAATCTTGCATGGCCCAATTTCTTTAACACTCGCCCCATTCCCTCTCCAAACCAGCCCAATTCCCACAAACACAATCCGGTCAAACTATTTGATAACGAAACGATGTCGTTTCCTCCTAGTAATCCCATCCGTTGATCAATCATGATCTAACGGCTGGGATTTGAAGAACCAAAACCTTATAACTGTCTGAACCGAACCCTCAACCCCCAAGACCCATTCATTCATCTCCTTCACCTCTAATCCCAAACACTAGCCGCCCCTAAAATCCCTCACCTCCCTCACCGGCGGCCAGAGCTCCAAACGACCCCAAATCGTCACCACACAACCTTCTTCTCCTCCTCATTCCTAATCCCCAAACCACTTCCTTCAAAAATTCTTACAACTTCGTGGATTTTAGATCTAAGAAGTTAAGAAAACCTAGTTTTCTCCTTTTTTGATTTTTCTTCTAAATTCGAGCCGTCTTACGACGTAACCCGCATTAATGGACTGCTTATGTTAAGAGTTACCAAGAGATGTTGGGTTCATATCATTTGACGACCATCGAATTTGGCCAGTCAACCTCCTGGCTGGCCATGGTCATTATCGCTCTGTGTAGCATTGGTTCTGCCTTTCAAGCATGAATCAGTGCTTGCGTAACGATATCGACCATTGGTCGAATATCTTAAGCTTGGCCGTGTTCGTCGGTAGGTAATTTCCCTTTTTCGATCCTTCATGTTCCCCATTTTAGCCGTCTAATTTACTATTTTTTATTAGTGTTTTTATGTGTTTTGATTGCATTTAGCGGTTCAAGAACAGTAGCTTGTTAGATTAGCTAAGGTTTCGATTAAGTTAATCTTAATTATATTGTGTTAAAGCCTGTTAGTGTTGGTTAATTGGTAGTTGTTTATCAATATGATGTCGTATTAATTAAGTATTCTAATGCCATTTATTCCTGAATCTTGAGATTAGAAATAAATTAGTTGTCAGTTTTGATCAGGGCATTTCGGGATTTAAAAATTAGCATAATCTTTCTTGTTAATAGCTTGAATATTCTAGAATAGAGATAGGGGATAAAAATGTAATAATATAAAGAGTTTAGGTCAAATCTGGGGTCAAAAAGGGTTAAATCCAGAAATTAAGGGGGTAAAAATAGGAAAGAATCATTTTAATTGGACAGTTGTCCATTTCTGCTGAAAACAGACCCTTTCTCCCCTGAATTTCAGTTGACAGATTCTCCTATATTCTCTCTCATTTTCTCTCATATAGGACACCCCTACACTCTATATCAAGGATCGGATATTCACACATAAAAAAAATAAAAAAATAAAAAAGAGGAATTCTCTGCAGAAATCTCACACACACTCATTTTCTAAAAAAAAAATGAGAATGAAATGCTGAAAAACCCCAAAAAAAAAAGGAATAGAGTTTTAGATTGACTTCATTCTGAAAACCACTTAAAGCTATAACTTCTTTTTCTTAGTAAATTCAAAGGTCTTCTATTTTCTGAGTTCCTAAGTTGGTTTTATAATCCAAACTGTTGCTATTCTTGTGGAACTGTTGAGCTGAGCTTCATCTTTACACCTCCAGACCTTCATTTACCCATTATTTGTTGTTTTTCACGCTCTTAGGTATGTCAAAAACTCCAGTTGTAGTTCCTATTGAGTGTGCAAATGAAGCTAAATTATTTGACTTCATAATCATGCCTTGATTTCGTGAACTTTTTGTGTTTGGTTGCTGTTGATTTCTTTATGCTCTTTTGCATAAAGTACACATTGAATCTCTTGTATTTGTAAGGTTTTATATGATTCATTGGTCGACTTGTCCCTGAATATGCCGAACGAATCTGCTGAATTTGAATTTCGTGTTTTTCTTTATGCATAAATTTCTGATGATAATCCTTTCAAATCTCGCAATATCTCTTCAATTTGAATACTGTGATTCTTCGTGAATTGATGAAAAATCAATTATATTTGATGGCTGTAGTGATTAAGAAGCTCAATAACGTAAATTCTTGAATTTAAAATCCTGTCATTTGAAATCATGTTGTTTGTATTAGTATTGCTTTGTTAATGTTTGGTGATGCAAGAGATTATAATGTTTGGGTACAGGGCTTAGATTTATGAATCAAACCATTGGTTGGCTAGATTTGTAAATGGTACATAGCTCCGGGAATACTGTTAAATCACTGCTCGCTGCCCACATGCAGATTCGAAATCAATTGGACTTTAGCAAATATAGGCGACATTCTTAGTTTAATTCAATGCCTGTAATTACTTATAAAAAGTGTAATTAAGTTGGGCTATTACCGAAATTTTTGAATTATAATTCTAGCTTATGAGAGATTGGAGTTGTAATTTGAATTTGGACAAAACGTATTCATTGCTTTAATTTAGTTTGCAGTTATTTCATTCTTTCCATTGACATGTGAAATTTATGATTTGAGATCTCTAGGCCTCCACTCCTAAAGGCCATTGAGCCAAACAGTAAACTGGCCCATTTCAAGGTCTCCTTATGTGACAGGGGACTTTCAGGCTTGGCACCACAACATGATCCAATAATTAATCTAGTCAAATTCTAAAATAATCGGCTTCACTTAAAGAAACTAAAGTGCCTTAACTAGATGTACGCAGTCCATAAACAGTGGATGGCCTCTTTGATTAATTTTTGAACGTGTCTTATCTCTCACGCATTAGTTAAACAAGTTACTGATTCTCATACTTTCTCCAAAGTTTTTTTTTTTTAAGTCTTTAGACTACCACATTAATTTCGAATTATAGGAAAATAATTAACTCATAAATATTCGTAGTTTGCTTTAGGCGCGTTTAAATAAATCATCATGACTATGGGTACGGTTTCCGTGGGATTCACGATACGTAAATCCCAACTCAAGTGCGCGTTTCATGCGACCTGCTCTCAACTTCAAATAATAATAATAATAAACATGTTGTAAATCGCGGGTGCATTTCACGTGGCACGGTTTGAAATGTGTACCAAAAAAGACAAGTGTACGACATCGTAACTTGTTCAAGAAATAACCCCATAATTACTAAAAGTCTGTTAAATATTCAGTCAAAAGCGGTATAGAAACGGTAGCGCATAAAAGGTTTTAAACTTGTAATGATTTAGATAACTAAGCCAGGTGTAATTGTTAAGTGACCATGCTAAAATCACGGAACTCGGGAATGCCTAACACCTTCTCCCGGGTTAACAGAATTTCTTACCCGGTCTTCTAGTTTTGCGGACTTTAAAGCAGAGTCAAATTTCCTCGATTTGGGATTTTAAAATAAACCGGTGACTTGGGACACCATAATAATTATCCCAAGTGGCGACTCTGAATTAAATAAATAATCTCATTTCGAATAATACCACTTAAATTGAAAAACTCCTATATCCCTGAGGAAAAAAGAACTGTGACATAAGTAACAATCAAAATAAATATTATATTTAAAGTAATAATACGTCACAATACAACTGGTAACAACTATTCAAACAAGCAGTAATAGGTAGTTGAGTCCTGTAAGTTCTTCTTTCATATTCCAGTCAAAGGAGAGAAGATATGAAATGAATATTTGCTTCTTTTGTAGTAGTTAATTTCCTTTTCCCTTCTCTTCTCTCTTTGCTTGCTTTGTTTTTCTGTTCCAAAAGGCATCACTTGTGAAGCTCTTATTGGGACTCTTATGTTCGAACTGAGAGGATAATATTCAACTTATGCTAAGATATGCTAATTACCGTTCATATCATCATATGAATATGCGACACGTCTGCTACAAACTGAATTAGAATAATTAAACCAAGATGATTAGTCTACATAAGCTTATTGATACCATATTTTATTCTAATCTCCTCTGCTTTTATGTTATCTTCTTCATATGAAGCAATGGAAGCTATAGTTCTACCAAAGAAACCAGACCAAAATAGTGAAATAAAAGGAAGGGAAAAAACCAAATTAAGGTCACTACTGACTAGGGACTTTATTATTGCCTCAATATCCTTGCTGATGGCCACATGCATCAACAGTCTCAGTTCTTGACTTTTAACGCAAAATCCAACAGAAACATGGAGGTGACCGCCCAGCCCCACCCTAACCTAGATTTACAAATTACAACAAAGAAAATAAACTTTGCATTATTGACCCTATTATTTATGAGAATTAATTGGAGTCTTCTGAAAAAAAAAAATTAATTTCTTGCAAATTTACAATTAGAAGTTGTTAGTTTCTGGTGAAGTTTCTATCAACTACTGCCATGTTCCAATTTCTTAAAACAGAATTGTCTTTTGGCTTGCAAATAGTCGTTATTGGATTGATCTCTACATTTACTTTGCTACTTGATTGTATTAAACACTTGATCTCACTGAATTAATTTGAAAGAAAACAAGTAGCAAAGCAGTTTTAATAGTTAACGAATTGATGTGGACATGCCAAAAGAATATTAGATAATTAAGCTGTCCGGCTGCTAACTGTGGTAGCAGGTATATTATTAGCTCCTGTTTACGGATATAACTTGGACCTCCCAAATAGATATAGCTCCAGGAGCAGGTGGCTTTTTCTACTTTTCAATCTCAAAGGCAGCCACAAAAAGCAAGAAATAATTAGCGGGACAAAGAAAAGCACAAACACAAAATTTTCGTTTTAATCATGTTTGTGCGAAATACAAATATATAGTGGTATCGACTTAATATATTCATCCTAAACTCATGTCGTCTAAATTCTGGATTAGTTGTGCATGCCCTCTAAATTCTGGTGCAGTCACTGATTCTTCAGCCTTGTTGGATATATGACTAGGGATGGAGCTAGCCTTTAAGCTACGGGTGTGACGGAGCACAGTTACATGGTCCAAACCCTGTATATGACCAAAGAAATCCATTGAATATAGTATACAAATTACTAATTTAGAATCCAATAACTTAAAAGGATTAGAATCCCGAACCTATAAGCTTTAAATTTTAGCTCCACCTCTGCTAATATAACATACAGTTCTGAATTAATTCCTACGTTTTTTTTTACTAACTCAATAAGAGTATTTATGTATAGAAAAGGAAAGGTCGGTCCATATGATTATGAAATATGAATCTTACTGAATGGGTACAACAAGAGACAGACTGTAACTAATTAATCAAACAAATAAGTAGAAAAGGGTGAGCAGTACTAATATGCGCACATGTTAGTCAGCTTTGGTAAGCCTAGCTTGGTGCCTATAAATATACTCTGATGTTCCTGGAGTTAATGTGTGTCAAGAAACACAGCAAAAGGAAGACCATATCTCCTTTTGAAGATTAGAAACAAAATGGCTACATTAGGCTATTTCTGTTCTTTAATATTGATGTGTATTCTAGGAGTCCTAGGATCGAGCGATGCTCAATTGCAACCAAACTTTTATGCAAAGAGCTGTCCAAAAGCAGAGAAGACCATTCAAGACTATGTCCAGAAGCACATTCCAAATGCTCCATCTCTTGCCGCTGCCTTAATTAGAATGCATTTCCATGATTGCTTTGTCAGGGTAATTGTTAATTACTATATATGTTTTGTTATGTTTCACTTAAATATATCATTTGACAATTGCATAAATGTTATGCTTATTTTGATCTTTTCTCCTTTTTTTGGGCGTTAATTTGCATTTTTGCAGGGTTGTGATGCTTCAGTGCTCTTGAATTCAACATCAAGTACAGGAAGCCAGACCGAAAAAGTGGCAATCCCTAATCAAACACTGAGAGGCTTTGATTTCATTGATGCTGTGAAGAAAGTAGTTGAAGCTGAATGTCCTGGAGTAGTCTCTTGTGCCGATATAGTTGCATTGGTTGCTAGAGACTCTATTGTGGTCACTGTAAGCCAAGAACTTGAACTATCTAATTCCTAACCTCTTCGTAACCATTTAAGATCTTTACACAAATATCCATTTGAATTCATTGTTTACTTTCTCTAGCCAGTATATATAGATTAATTATACGCTGATTCTACATATTTTATACATGCATTATACATATATTATACGTCCACACTATTTTTAATTTAACCGTTAGGTGGATTTCTATTGAGATTAATACTTCCAACCATTCATTTTCTATTTATTATTATGACCATCTTCTTCTTGGGCGTGATAGGGAGGCCCTTATTGGAATGTGCCAACTGGGAGAAGAGATGGAAGAATCTCTAACGCTTCTGAGACCACAGATATTCCAGCTCCATTCAATAACTTATCTAGTCTCCAGTCTTCTTTTGCTAAGAAGGGCCTTGACCTCAAAGACTTGGTTCTATTATCAGGTAAGCCAAAACTAATTCACGTACTTATCACTTCTTCTTGTTATTCCCTGACTGCCTGCCAAATGAGGTTTGTGTATCGATGCTGCTTATGCAAAAACCTGTGTATGCCACTCTATAGGTGTTAACAAATTTTCTTGGACAATGTATAATTCTTTCAGGTGCTCACACCATTGGAGTCTCTCATTGCTCATCATTTTCAACACGTTTATACAATTTTACCGGAACTTTTGGTACTCATGATCCATCTCTAGACAGCGAATATGCAGCTAACCTTAAGGCCAAAAAATGCAAATCACTCAATGATAACATAACAAAAGTTGAGATGGACCCAGGGAGTATCAGGACATTTGATCTTAGCTACTACAAGCTTCTACTCAAAAGGAGAGGCCTCTTTCAATCTGATGCTGCCTTGACAACAAGTACTACAACAAAGTCATACGTCAACCAACTCGTCAACGGATCCCTCAAAGAGTTCTATACTGAATTTGCTCAGGCAATGGAGAAAATGGGAAGAATTGAAGTTAAGACAGGCTCTGCTGGTGAAATTAGGAACCACTGTGCGGTTGTGAATAGTTAAGGGTAGTCTTTGTTTCATTATTTTTTTTTTGTTCTATGGCTTACGATATTGTACGAACCTTTTGTGAAGATGGTTTGAGCCAATATGTATCATTTTCCTTTTTGTATTTTTTTTTAAATCATATTCCTTTTGTATTTATTAATTCTGTTCAATTTTGTAACTTGATGGTTGTTAAATAAACTATGTATGATGTCAAGAGCTCTTGTAGAAACTGAAAATGATGGTATCATTCCAATCTAGAGTTTGTTTAACCTTTTAAACATCCACTTTTTGCATAATTAAGGGGAAAAAAAACAGAAGAAATGAAAAAAGAATAATGAAAACCTACTTTTTTCAGATATCATGAATTTCCGGTGTGTATTCCTTTTTTCTCTCTTTTTATATGTCAATTAAGAAGTTCCAATAAGCAACGATGATTATTCTTGCTTGTTATGAAGTCCTTATTGTATAAGTCAAAATCCGCCCTTAGAATATTCTGAGTGAGATAGCATTACGGGAAGAATCCTCAAGGTGTCACTTGTTAAGACGGTCCGAGAAGCCGCACGGCCCGCAGTCGAAGAGCCGATGAAAGTCGTAGTCAAGGTGTCAACAAGGATTGAGGTCGAGGTCGAGTACGTTCAATAGAGCAGAAACAGCTAGTTTTCAAGATAGGATATTAAAGAGAATATTAAAGAGATAACCTTCCGGTCCAAGAAGCCGCACGTTCCGCTGTCGAAGAGTCGATGAAAGTCGTAGTCAAGGTGTCAACAAGGATTGAGGTTGAGGTCGAGTACATTCAATAGGGCAGAAATGGTTAGTTTTCAAGATAGGATATTAAAGAGAATATTCCCTTGGATATTCTCTGCACTTATACTTTTAGGATTTCTTGAAAGTTTATCCCCTATAAATAGAAGAAGAAACAATGATAGGGGGATATTGATTTTTTGTAAGAAAAGCACTTTGATAAAAAGATTTGGTCTTCACTCGATACAAGGATCTACTTTTCACTGAAATTCTTATTTACACTTTACCATCAGATCCGATAAATCCTCGATTATTCAAGTATTTGTCTTTCAATCATTGTCAGGCGGAAGGTTCATTTATTCCATCTTTTATTGATTGAATCATTCCCCTTATCTTAAATGTCATTTATTATTACCAATCAAATATTATATGTTATACCACTGTTCTTGATTTTTAGAGTATTTATCAAGTGCTGCCTTTACGATCCGCATAAACACCTGTTAATTGCTTTTCTAATATTAAGATCTAAGAATATTATTATTAACTAGGACTAACTTTTGTTTATATAAATTTAATTATTTAAACCAAGATTTGTATTTTTGGTTAAACAATTTGGTGCCGTCTGTGGGAATTTCTTAGTTAAAATTTTAGTTTCCTCTAGGTCTACAACTAACACGAGTCACTAACGTCACAAAACCCAAGATCTCCTTTCTTTGTGCATATAAAACCCTACATGGCAGGTAACCGAGAAGAAAGGACGAGAATAACAAGTGACCTCCAACCAACCTCATGAACATCATCAATGAAAGCTGTGAAATGGCGGGTGAGGACACGACGCCCAGTGCATCCTCCGCACTGTAGCATAATGAAACCCCGAGGCAAAGGAACCTCCACGTCTGTACAGGAAAAGCAACCCCCAGTTGTACAAAAACTCGTCGAGGCTATCACGACCCAAGCCGGAGGGCCATGACTGGCACCCGGGCCATACTTGCCGAGCACCAATGCACATTTTATCTAACATTTTTTATTATCTATAAGGGCCAATGAGATCAGTATAAATGATAGACATGAATCCTAAACAACCAACAATGACAGATAATGGCATGAACATATATATCATGAGCCGACAAGGCTATCATGAAGCTACGTATAAGGTACGAGCTGACAAGCTGCCATGAGAGACTATACAACAAAAATTAGTCGACAAGGCAATCCAAATTATATATGAGTAGACACCTGTCTTTGAGCCTCTAAAGGAACGTAAGTGCTGCAACATTGCCGGAACAGGGCCCCGACAGGCAATCCAAATAAAATAAAATGCATACCAAGAACACGGCAAGTCCGAAGAAGGGATCTCGCCAATAACCGCTGAACTGGGTAGCCTACTATGGTGGGGGAGCTTCGCCTACCTGTCTATCCGGACCTGCAGCACAACATGCAGCATCCACAAATAAAAGGACGTCAGTACGAATAAAGTACTGAGTGTGTAAGATAAGAAAGCATAAGTAAGAACAATATTGTAAATAGAGAATATACAACCTGTAACATCTAGGTGTCTCCCAGACACTTGCGAGCCTCAAAAATTGGATGCATGTAGCCACTTCAAAGTTGTCTAAGATCTCCAGTCAGTTGCAAGGCAGTAATCTTCACAGGCACCCCTAGATTCCTTTGAGATAGATAAGACGCCTAGCAAAGTCTTGGACAAACAAAAGGTCATCATGGATACATCGGTACAGTATGGTGATGTGATTGAGTAGTTGACCAAGCAGGTGAGGAAAATGAGGAAGTCACAGGCCAGCAAGAAGTCGGTTGATGAGCTTCGAGCTGAGCTAACCCGGAAAGCTGAGGCCAGAGATTTGTCGTTTGACATGCTATTATACCCCGCCGAGCCTCACCCAACTTCATCTTCTCATGATGCTCCCGCTGCTCAGACTGATGAGCCATGCCTTGCTACCCACACTGCTGAGGCAATGCGTGCTAGTTCACTTCTCATGTCGCTCTCACACCTGATAATGATAATCAATTACCTGAGCCGGTTGGAACTGATGCCGCTGGTGACACAATGATGACCGACACTTAGGGAGTCTCTTCACCCTCTCTACTTGTTGATCTTATCTTGTTAAGCATTGGGGACAATGCTTCTTTTTATTCGGGAGGTGGAGTACATTTGATACTTTTGACTACTTCGGAATGTAATAATTTGATGATTCTATTTTTTGTTGTTTATCTTTAGTAATTGTTACTTTTATTAGATTCTTTAGTTTTTTTTATCTTTAATTGAGTTTTTTTTAATAGCTTTTATGTTTTTCTTAGTAGTGTTGATAATAAGCCTTTGGTTTTCTTAATACCACGGTTCTTTCCAAAGGTGATCTTTTGTGTGAACCGGGTGACTTTTCCCGTGGATGGATAGCGTGACACTAAGCACACAACTTAGTGGTGTATTAAGCTAAAAAAAAGAGAAAAAAAAAAGAAGAGGAAATTATCTCAAGTATAAGCATCAAGGGAGAAAAAGAATAAAATGAACAATAAAGAGTGATGGCAAGTCTCTCTAGCCCCAAGAAAAAGAAATGCCTCTAAGGGTTTGGCAATCTTGAAGTGAGCATAGCAAATGGGAGGTAGAGGAGGAAGAGTTTGGAGTCCACCATGATTTAAATAATAGAACAAGAATGTTTGATGAGAAAAGTAAATTCTTGAAGCTCCAATGTCACACTAGAGTTATATGCAAGTCACACATGTTTTGTCACCTTGTTGAAAATGCATGAGTGTTGTGGATAATTTTTTGTCTCAACTAAGTATGAATGACTTAAAATTTACTCCTTGAAATGACTTTTCACTTAGGAGAGGTGGGAACTAATCTATTTTCTTGAGGACAAGCAAAGACTTAAGTTTGGGGGAGTTGATAAGTGTGGATTTTAAACACTTATTATTACCTTCTTGCTTTAGTTTTTAGTCCGAAAGTAGTAATTTTTGTTTCCGAATCTAATGAAATTGTGTAAATTGCAGGCATATCGGAGGATCCGAGCTAAACGGAGAAATCTAACTCAAAAATCAGTGTTCCAGGTCAACAAGGAAAAGAGGAGTAATGCAAAGGAAAGTGCGGTCCGCAGAACATACTCCACGGCTGCTGATGGAGATGTGGTCCGCAAAAATGCAATTGCGACCGCAAAAGTACCCTTGAAGCCTCTGAGAAAGTTTAGCAGAGGTTTGGTCTACACACCAAATTGTGCGGCTGCAAAAGCTGGTCGTACTGCCAAGCCTGAAAAGTTCAAAGTAGCTGCAGAAGACAAAGTGTGAAGCCACTTGAGAATGCAGTCCGCAGCCAAAATTTGCGACCACAGAAGCTGAAGTGCAACTACAGAGATTATTATGCTGCCGCAGAATTCCTCCCAATGCAAGAGCAGAAGAAAATGCGGTCCGCACACCAAATTGTGCGGCCGCAAAACCTCCTGAAGGGCATTTTTATTAGCGAATTTCTGGACACTATAAATAGATGAGAAACACTTTTTAGGGCAACTTTTGATTCTTAGCAGCTGTAACATCTATAGTATAATACATTGGGAAAGTTGTGATCAAAATTAGAGAAGACCTATTACTCTTTCATTTAATTGTAGTTTTATGTCTTCAATTACTTATACTATTTTGTTATGTCTTCAAGCATGAGTAGCTTGATTTTATCTTGGGTTGTGACTCAACCCTAGTGTGTAAAACTTATGGGTTGTTAATACTAATACTTGTTTATGATTGGGTATTTGTTATTTAGCCTTGTTTATACTTTATATCTAGAATTAATAGTTGTAAACATTGCTTCATACCTATTTGTCTTAGTTCTTACTTGAGAAAGAGGAACCTAGTCTACGAAAACTTGACTAACAAGAAATTAAACTAGTTAAGATTTTGACTAATTTGGTTAAAGGATTTGAACAAGAGATGGGGATAATCTCACTTGGACTCATATCAATTTATTATATTGCTACCCATTTGGTCTTGAGAAAGTCAATTTGGGCGTAACGACTCTATGACCGAGAGGTATTGAGTGGGTACTTGAGAATTGTGAGTTATAACACACCCCGATCTACCAAGAAAAATTAATTTACGATACTCATTAGGTTTACACCTTGGTGAAGGTTACATCCCTAGGATTTTCCCTTAATTGATTAAAACACCAAAAGTATTTCATTCTCTAGTTGCTAATAGTTAGTTTAATTGCTTAGCAGTTAACATAGATAACAATTACCCACTGTGTTTGAGAGTCTAATTTAACTATTTCACGTTCCCTTCTTGATTATTTACCTTAGCATTGATCTAAACTCCCTGTGAAATTCAACCACGATTCGCATTGGAATTTATAATTGCAAAGAATGTTTTATACTTTTTATTTGATTGTGAATTGGACGTAAGCACCTGTCCCCCATTACTAGCTGGTCGTGCAAGTATAGTAGCAACTGGAGCAGAATCCATAGCCTGAGTACTCTGCTGACATACACGCGCCCGGAGTCTGGGAAAATCTCTCACCATGTTCCAGATATCCCTACACTCAAAGCAACCTCTCTGCTGACCTGGCTGCGGGAGTTGTCCGGAACGAGTGCTCTGTGACCCATGGATAACTTGAGCACTAAAGTACAGACTGAACTGGCTGACCAACAAAACCTTTATCATGAGTGCCCTGCCCCAGAAATAGGGATCAATATATCCTCCATATCCACGAGGCTTCTTACCTGCCTATCCTTTTTCTCAAGACCGCGGATAATCTCCAACCTCCTAGCGATCTCCACAACCTGTTGAAATGGAGTATCATTCTCCAACTCCCGTGCCATCCTAAATTTGAGACCATAACTAAGTCCCTAAATGAAATTGTGGACTCTCTCTCTCTCTCTAACAGTAAAAACCAAAGCAGGTGCATGTCACGACCCGGATTTTCCACCCTCGGGAGTCGTGATGGCGCCTACTAGTGAAAGCTAGGCAAGCCAATCAACTGAATTATTTGCCTTGTTTCCATTTTTAAATTCATTACAACATAAAACCAACAACTAATAAACAGCATAACTTAACGAGCGGAATAAAAAAATTTTAGACTTTAAAATACTGCTAATAAAACCTCCTTAACGAAACTACCCAAGATTTGGTGTCACAACTTCACAGACTGTCTAAGAGTACTACAAATAAGGGTCTGAAAGAAATAACAAAGTACTGTCTCTGGGACTACATAAAAGAAACAGGTAGAATAGATAGCGGGAGACACCAAGGTCTGCGGACGCCTACAGGACTACCTCGGGTCGCCTGATAAGCAAGAAGCTGGAAGCTTACTACGGTCCAAAATCTGCAGCGCTGGGATATGCACAAAAGAGTGCAGAGTGTAGTATCAGCACAACCGACCCCATGTGCTAGTAAGTGCCTGGCCTAACCCCGGCGAGGTAGTGACGAGGCTAGGACCAGACTCCAGATAGACCTGTGCAGTTTTATATATATATACATCTACAGCGGAAAGATAGAAGTAATTAAATAATTAAAGCTGGGGAAGGGAAACATGCTTCGGGGTAGCAGATAAAACAGATCATCAAAGAATAATAAGGAAACTACAATTTAACTTCTAACACGAATAAAGAGAAATACAGGCAACTTTCACTTTCAGTTCCATCTTGTTGCAGGTGTGCAACCCGATCCCATTTCTCATATCTTGATGTAGGCGTACCACCCGCTCCCATTTTATCAATCTTGTGGTAGGCGTACCACCCGCTCCCATTTACAAGTCATCACAAAAATCACAAGAAATCCTGGCAAGGGAACAAAAGCAATATAATCACTTCCCAGCAAGGGAACAATAATATCAAAGCNATATATACACACACACACACACACACACATCTATAGCGAAAAGATAGAAGTAATTAAATAATTAAAGCTGGGGAAGGGAAACATGCTTCGGGGTAGCAGATAAAACAAATCATCAAAGAATAATAAGGAAACTACAATTTAACTTCTAACACGAATAAAGAGAAATACAGGCAACTTTCACTTTTAGTTCCATCTTGTTGCAGGCGTGCAACCCGATCCCATTTCTCATATCGTGTGGTAGGCGTACCACCCGCTCCCATTTTATTATATCTTGTGGTAGGCGTACCACCCGCTCCCATTTTATCATATTTTGTGGTAGGCGTACCACTCGCTCCCCATTTACATCATATTTTGTGGTAGGCGTACCACCTGCTTCCATTTACAAGTTATCACAAAAATCACAAGAAATCCCGGCAAGGGAACAAAAGCAATATAATAACTTCCTAGCAAGGGAACAATAATATCAAAGCAAACATCCCGGCAAGGGAGAATCAGCTATAACTAATCTTAACTCAACTTCTACTCAGCTCAACTAATGCTAATACTCAATTATAATTAAATTCTACGATAAATAAACTGAGTTCTTGCTCAACATCGAGAATCATCAATTAAGGCTTTCGTAGTATCATTTAAGAACACAACAACTATCCATTTAAGACTCACGGTCATACTCGACACCAACGTATAGATACTCGTCACCATGCCTATACGTCGTACAAAACTAGAAGCAATTAACAAATAGGACACAACTCCTAATCCCTCAAGCTAAGGTTAGACCGGACACTTACCTCGCTTTGCAACCAAATTCAAGATTCCAACAAACCTTCGCCTTGAAACTTTGAGTCCGAAGGCTTCAAATCTTTTTGTGAAGTTTTTACAATAAAACCACAGCCACAATCTACTGATTTCCAAAGCTGGCGATGCTAACTTTTCTATAACCACGAACTTGGAACCGCGGATAAAATCTCAAACTTCGGCTTCGAACTAAATAACTTAACTAAATAGTTTCTTCAAGTGAATCTTTACTCTACAAGAACAGTGCTCTTTTCTCTTAGTTACTGATTTTTTTTATCAGATTTTTCTCACCTTTCTTTATCTTTTTTCTCAATCTCGTTCTCTTTTCTCTTTATTTGTGAAGTGTGAACTATGTATAGTGCCAGAAAATTAGTCCCTGTGAAGGGTGTGAGAACGTGTACTAGTCGAACGTGTGAGTGTGTGTGCGCAAT
>MCJB01001115.1:1189-16245 GCA_002018475.1 Nicotiana obtusifolia | reverse complement strand
GAGGGAGTTAGGGAGTTAAGGAAATGAGGGATTGGGGTGAGCAGATAATGGGTGATTAGTTAGGATAATGTTCTTTTGTATCTTACTTTTATTCTTCTCGTTAGTTTTTGTTTACGTTCTGAAAAATTATATATATTGCACATGCAAATCGAGGTGAGGTAAAAAGGAGGTTTTTAAGCCTCGGAACACTAAATTCAATCTAAAAACAAGTGATGACCCTTTGGGTCGTCACAGTGCACGATGAGATAACTCAGTAAACCTCATAGCACACTCAGACGCAATCATAATTCCCTGAAGAAACTGCTCAAACTCAATACACAATGCATCCCTGGGGGTATGTGGAGCGAACTCCCTTGAAAACATATCAATGAACTGAACCCAAGTAAGTGGCGATGCACCATATGGTAAATTGTCACCACTTATATGTCAGCCTTGTCAGCGGGAAATTAGTAAGAGCTACCCCGCTCAACTCCACTATGCCCATGGTGCGCAAAATACGATGAAACTGATCTATAAAACCATGTGCATCCTCAGAAGTTGCGCCACTAAAAGTAGGAGGACTTCTTGAACCTGTCTAATCTCTTCTGCCCCTCTTCTGACGCCACTGGTCTGACCTCAAGCTGAACCGTGGTCATGGGTTGTATCGGCATAACACCCGGAGCCTGGCCAACATGAGCCCGCTACTCGAGAGGATGTGTGGCAGAAGTAATCCTAAAACATGATCTCTGGCATGGAACATGAACCCCAGTAATCATCTAAAGTGAATACACGAAGAGCAAAGACCATTCAAGAAAATCAAGGCAATAAGAGCAACCTCGGGTCAAATCCGATCATAAATCATTACGTACAATCGTGTACTCCGTCATCTCGTGTACACGTCGATCACACATATCACAAATAAGCAATTAGGCCAAATCCTAAGGGGTAATTCTCCCACACAAAGTTAGGCAAGATACTTACCTCAAATGCCCTCAATCAATACTCTAAAACTGCTTTTCCTCTAAAATTCACCTCCGCTCGGTCCAAATCTAGCCAAAATTGACTTAATAATATCAAACAATGCAAGAAACTAATTTCAATTAATAAAGTTAAGATTTTTACACAATTCTCCAAAAGTCAACAAAGGTCAACCCCAAAGCCCGTCCAATCAAAATCTGAGTCAAATGGTAGATCTTGACTAATCATAAACCCACGAGTCCAAAATTGTCTTTGGTTTTCAAATCCAAGTCTAATTTGACTCTCAAATCGTAAATTTTTATTTTTCAAACCATAGTAAAAAATCACAAAAAATTCCTTTCAAATCCCATGATTTTGATGTTAAAATCCATAAGAAATTAAGTTATAATATTCAAAGTGAGTCAAAATCACTTACCCAATAGCTAGATGTGAAAATCCCCTCCAAATATCGTCTCCCACCAAGTCTAGGGCTCAAAATGTAATAAAATGAGACTAAGTTTCAATATCCCAACTAATAACACAACTGCAAATGTCGCATTTGTGATAGGAGGTTTGCAAATGCGATACACGGATTACAAATGCAAACCCTGTTAGCCCCTGCAAATATCATCGCAAAATCGAAGTCAGAACCATCGCAAAAGCGACAGTGCAATCGCAAATGTGATTATCCCAGCCCAGGTGCCCTATGCAAATACGATCCAATTGTTCTCAAAAGCGAACAGTGTATCCCATGCCCGTCTCGCAAATGCAAGGCCCACCTCAAAATTGCAAGGTCCACAAATGAGAGCATGATCTCGCATTTTCAAGACCTGCAGCATCAGCCTAGCACCAGTAACTATGGAACTCACTCAAAACACTCTGAAGCGCATCTATAACTCACTCGAGCTCCCAGGGCTCCACACTAAATATCCACACAAGTACATAAATATTGTACGAAATCACTCATATACCCAGATCATCAAAATAACATATAAAACCATGAATCGAATACCTAAACACATAAAAATTTCCATGAAACTAAGAATTTCTAAAAATACAACCAAACGACGCATTCCTGCCAGACCAACTCGAAATAACACCAATATTTTGCAGACAACTCAAAAATTATAAAACGGACTTATTCCAAGTCCCGAATCCAAAATTCGAACCCGGTAGCCACAAAGTTAACCCATGGTCAAACTTAGGAAATTTTTAAACCTTCAAATTGCCAACTTTCGACAAAAAAAATAGCCAAATCAATCTAGGAACCTCCAAATATAATTTCTAGCATACACCTAAGTCCAAAATTACCGTACGAACCTATTAAAATCATCAAAATACTGTTCCGGAGTCGTTTTTATAAAGTCAAGCCTCGATCAATATTTCCAACTTAAGCTTCTAAACTAAGAACCAAGCGTTCCAAATCAATCCAAAACCTCCCCGGGACCAAACCAACCATCCCTGTAAGTCGCATAACCACAAATACACATACTGAAAGCTTCCGAAGGAAAATAAAGCTCAAATACATAAAATAATCGGTCGGATCGTTACAAAATAAAAGCAAAGAAGTAAGTGGACTTTTGTTAATCATTCCACTTCTCGGAGAATGGGTAGTTTCTGCATTAAAATAAATCTCAGGTCGATACCACAACAATCTATCATACCACTTAAGTAATGTTTGAAGAATATAAACGGAGGAGGTTTCGAAGAGTGAAATCCGTATTGACGAAAAGCGAAGGCACGCTACAAGCATCTAGATACTCGAACCCACTTGGGCTAGACAGATGGTGAAATGCCAGCAAAATTCAATCATGACGAGATCAATTAGCCATTCAAGTCTGAAACTAAATGGGCATATGTACATGAAGAAAAAGCCAACCCGGTGACTAGTAATTTGTTCATTCTCCTGGGTAAGTTGAATATCGACATGATCTTGCCAATGTTCTTCCGAACGAGAGATGGTGTTCCAACTAGATGACAGAAGAAAAATTTATTCATGAATATATTCTTGTTTTCTATTTACCCTTCTGTTTTTTTTTTTTTCAAGGGAAACAATTTGTTAAATAGTTTTAATCATTTTGATGATATTTCTGAAACCGTATGTTCCAAAATAAAAATATATTTCTCGATGATATTCTCACCTTTTAAGAAGAATAGATTTTGAATTTATAAGCATGGAATCGACATCACAAGGTTGTTATCACGAAGTCATAGAGTCACCATTTCCTTGAAAACGGTTGTTAATAATATCTTCAATCAAGATTCTCCACGTGTATCAAACATTAAATAATAACGACACATGTAGCTTTAATCTCGGAACACGTCCTATCGATTTCGGGGCGAGGATATTCGACATGATTTCTTTCGTGCTAATCAAGAATGTCAATTACGATTTCTATCCCGCAAGGTACTCTTTCACTTCCCAAAAACTTTTAGAGAACTGTCTGAAAAGTAAAAGAATATCTGTATTGATAAAAAATGATCTCGACATGTGAACACATCAATGACCAACACGTAATAAATATTGTCTAGTCAGCTCTAGATCAAACTTGAAGGTCGGTAAGGGATTCTCTAAAATGAAGTCAAACAATATTAATCCACAAGTAACCGCCATGAGTTTTTGAAAAGTAATCGAGTTTCCGAAAAATCTGTGGACATATGAATAAAGTCGAATTAATAATCAAGTATCCGCAATCAATTATTCAGAGTCTTCGGATAAGAAGACCAACAACCAACAGTTCGCTAGAAATTTGGAAGTCGGCATTAATTCAGTAATTATGGAATTTAGCATTAACTCGGTAATTACAAATCCGTTAAACATAACAAAAAGGTCAAATAAATTATCATTAAAGAGGCGTGATTCAAGAAAATAATTACTAGAGATCAATCCTATAAGTTTCACCATTTGGCTACATTTGACGGCAGAGAAAGTACATTACGAATTGTTTGTACCGGGATTAGATAACGTTATTCAAGAAGTGACCATTAAGAGTTTCCAGAAAGTCAAGTGTCCAAAAAGTTTGTATTAATTCCTTGGCAGTTACAAATCATTCTAGATGGATAATTAAAGCATGTTTGGAATGCCACCTAAAAATTGAATCTGTGTATAATTGAATATAATCAATTAATGGAACATGTTTGTCTGGCCGAGTAATTACTTGGTCAGCATGAAATTGTTTGTAATTGAAAAGGTATAATTACACTCTGTAATTCTCAAGGGAAGATGAGAATTGGTAATAGTTACACTGTGGATTACAAGCTAATATAATTTTTATAATTTTTTTATTTTATTTTTCAAATATATTAAGTATTATTTTGTTTACACTATTTTTCTTCCATTTTTGTATTCTCCGTTTTCGATGTGCTTCATATGATTTTACAACTTCTCATGTGTTACTTTTGACCTTTTTATCTTCATAGTTGTTAAAGATAATTTCATATTTTACTAGCTTTATTTTCTTTCATTAGTATAAATAATTACCTTCCTAAGCCCTTACTTCTTTTCCTTTTGCACCTGCCTTGTCGAAGTAGAAGATGTGGCATTAGTTCGAAAATACTTTCTTAAAGTGGCGAATCGGCTTCTCCCTAACAGGGTATTTTATGCATCTTCAGCTAGCTTTCCCCCGTCGCCTATTATCTAGCTGCAATCCTTCCCTTAACCCTAATCTTGCTTAAGACATGGAATTGGATGCTTCTTACCCCAAAAGTCAATAAATAGAAGAGTGAGGAGGGATTTTTTGGCAAAGCAAGACTGATTAGCTCATCCAGCTAATAGGTAGGAGCATAAACTAAAATATTCTGGGGTTACAAAGATAGATAAAAATATTTCCCCTAGAGTAGCTGTTAATACGAATAAGAGAAACTCTGTTATAGCCATTTTTGTACATTCAATGTACTCTACGGATAGAGAATACATAGAGTTGAACATAGTAAAATAAGAAATTGAAAGATTTCGTTGAAATTGTTCGTTTGGAAATTTCCCGAAAAGCTAATCATAGGTTCTTCTCTCCATCGGAACAATAGAGTCGTTATGCTCATTACTAAACTTGTTGAAGAGATGAAATATAACCAAGGTATATCTTTTTTATCAAAGGTTGAATCGATCATCAAAAGAAGAATTAGGCCAAAAATTAGGATACATTCTGGAAAAATCAAACTTCCATCGAAGAGAAGCAAATGAAAGCTTTCATAAAAATTCTCGTAGAATCGAGAATGAAGTTAAAAATACCTTCTAACGATATCTACCTTCCTATTATTTAAAAGTACAATAAACCATAAATTTCATATGTTAATATGAGTTGGTAAAAAATTAAAGTCATAATTGATATTTTTATTAATTTTTTTAAATTAAGATATTAATTATTTGAAAGATAGTCAAGATATCAATTATTCTTTACGATATTAGTTGCCAACATATAAAAATGTAATATTTTAAATAAAAATATATAATTTAAATACCTAGCTATAAATAATATCTAATATTTCTTTATTTATACATGTATTTATCCCATTAAAATTTGCTTACTTTTATTTACTAATTTTACTTTTTAATTATTAATATAAATATGTAATAAAAATACTTTCTAAGTTCAAAGATAACTTTCTTATATTCACATGAGTTGGTGGAAAAATTAAATTTGGTATTAAAAATTTTATTAATTAACGTAAGTATTAATATTATTTATTTGTAAGATACATAGTATTTTTATGATATCATGTATTAATTTATAAATATTTAATAAATTGTTACATAGAAAGATTTATTTTAAATGCCTCAAAATGAACTATTTGTATATCTATTTTTTATATAGTAAAACTTATTCATATGTCAATATGAACTTTTTAATTTAACTATATGATTACACTGGTCCAATCAAGTATGACAGTAAAAATTACACTGTAATTATATTGTGGTAAATAAATAGCCTATTGTAATTATGATATCGCTTAATTACCAGGGTATATAATTACGCTGATAGATAATTACACATAACTTTCCAAACAGATCCTCAATGTTCGTAACGAACATGCATATACTTTCAATCCCTCGCATTTATATACCAATTCATATTCATATATGCTAATACAAACTACAATTAGCTATTAGTTTTACTCATTTGTAGTGTTCATCAATCTTGTTCAACAACTTCTTCCGGCCAAGGAACATCGAATAAGAATGACTTCTCTTTTACTTTATTATCAATTCAGTGCTCAATTCTATTTTTATCTTATTAGTCTACCAATTTTTGGATTGAACTAATTGCTTGAGGCCTATTTTAATAAATTTAATTGTTTTGTCTTTAAACTAGTTTTTGGGTTAAACATATGTGGTTAAAAACGTCCATGCTGGGTCATATATGCACCCTATCGATACATGCATTGGAAGCATCCTATCTGGTTTTACTCTATTGGATAGATGAAAGATTTTACTCTTATGCTCTTTTTTCTATTTTAACATTATGTTTGTTCGTTGGTAAAAAACATGTCATCCACATGACAATAACACATGCGCACAAAAAACAAAGGACCCTTGTTACTTTGTTGAATTTTTAGGCAAATTAGGTGAAAAGGTAAAATCTTTTCAGTAATTATAAGTCCAAATCACATATCTCAATATTATGCTGTTCCTCTTGGCTGTTATTGCATGGCATTTGCCTGATATCACCCTTTCGATTTGGATGAATGAAAGATGCTTTCAGCCTTCTTAATTCCCCCTCTTTCTACAACTGTTATGCTTATTCTCAACTTTATCAGAATTAAACAAAAACCACAAGAATTTCGAAGTTTATGTAGCTTCAAGAGATTGTTAATATGCAAGTGCAAAATTAACATGTTTGCCATTTATTTAAAATTCTAAAAAAATCTTACACACTCTAAGCTGATAAATTCTTCACAACTTCCAAACAACTTGGGCTCATATACAAAAGCAGGAATTTTGGAGAAAATATCTAAGTATCCCTAATTTGGCTTTGGTTGATAGACTCATCATCGATTTAACAGAAACCTTTTATTTTTCTTCAATACCTTAGGAAAAATAATTAAATAAAATGTATAGTACTCTTTAACATTAACAAAAAACAACAAATATAGACGACTCTATTCTAAAGTTAACTATTTTTCTCGTGTTAATTTTCAGACTCTTTCCTATTTTCGCATTTTAAATTCAAGTGGTAAAAAATGGGTGTGATAGCAATTGTGTAAACATATATCTATATGGACAACATAAGAAAATAGAGTTCTAGTTACTGCTGCAGCTTGCTCAGTTTCTTCAAAGGTAAGATCACCAGCTGCACTTTCTTTCATATTCTTGTTTTGTTTTGAAGTTAGTTTATATTCTTTTGCTTGAATTTTTCTGGGAAATTGGCATTGCATCACAGTATCTTCAACAATTGGCCTAAAGAGCCCATTCTTTGGTATTAACACCCGATAACCCAAAGTTAATATTAATCTAAAAAATTGGCACCCAATAACCCAAACTATTTTCTTTAATAATAGCAAAAATATTGCCCAACTAATTTCGCTCTCAAACCTAACTTGTCTATCTCACGTTAACTTCAACAACAACAACCCACTAGTGCGGTCTGGGGAGGGCAGTGATAGATTATTATAAGCAGCGGAAGCAATTCCAGTATCAAAATCACATGTAATCTAGACAACTGGTATAAACGGGATTTCACGGGTTACCTCTTGAAGCGTGAACAGAGCTCCTCTATCACCTGGTATAATCTAGACAACTGGTATAAACTTGAAGCGTGAACAGAGCCTCCAATTCTACAGCAACTCAATGTTTAATTCGAGTAATCTCTGTATGTGCTAATTGTTTAATTTACACATGAATATGATACTGAAATTGCTTTCGCTGTGATATATAATCCAACAATTGGTATCAGAGCCTACTCATGTCTAATTAAATATTAGGATGAACATAAAAAGAAGCATCATGATTACATGCAAGTTTTTGAATTACATGCAAAGATTGTTTTTCTGTAAAACTGTACTATTTTGAGCATGAATATTTATTCCGAGAATTTTTTATTATTCTAAAAATCATGTAATGTCTGCTTATTGTTTGATGATATTCGATTAGAATAATATGAAAATTTCGTTAATCCAAAGAAAACGCAAAAGCTACTATTTGGCCAAATTGGCCAGAAAATCGGAGGTCAATATGTTGACGGACTCCGATTGGCCTGAAATTTGGCAGGTCCATGCAAAATGGCCCACTGATAAATGCACATGAGCCTTGCTAATGATGTAAGGCGTTTTTCGGGCTTTCGAGGTAGTTTGAAGAGTGTTTTGGACTCTTTTCTATTTTCTGGAAATCTTTTTTAATAATTTTAATTCGTTTTTAATTCAATGGTGGTGGGGTGCCTTCCATGGTCTCCATGATTAAATACTAATGATATAATGGGTTTACACATTGGTTATTAGTAAATAGACGTGTTGTTGTATTGAATTCAATAATAGAGGTGTAGGATTTTATAAATTAGGTCTTACAAGGTATACTTGATGTTGTGTGATGATGTAATCATTTTGTAAGAAAGTGAAATCCTCTGTTTGGTATCCTGGATGACTAATGATTGGTGCGTTTGGCATATTTGTAGAATAAAAAAATTTCAAGTTTTGGTTTATGTTTTCATGTCTTACGTGATTACTAGTCTAGGATTTTCAATAAAAAATTTTGTTCTCTAGTTGGAGGTTTGTAACGACCCAACTAGCCGTCTCGTGGGTTACTACTCCGTCTTCCCCATTTCTACTTCATTTACGCTTCGTTATCCGTATTTTATGTAATCGGGTTGAGTAGTTTGTGTTCGGAGTGAATTTGGTAAGAAATGAGACACTTAGTCTCTTTTAAGAAGGTTTAAGTTGGAAAAGTCAACCGGATGTTGACTTATGAGTTAGAGGGTTCGGATGTGAATCCCGATGGTTCGGTCAGCTTTGGGAGGTGATTTATGACTTAGGAGCACGATCGGAATTGATTTTAAAGGTCCGGTGTAGAATTAGGCTTGAATTGGCGAAATTAGAATTTTGGCGATTTTCGGTCGATAAGCGAGATTTTGATCCGAGGGTCGGAATGGAATTCCGAAAGCTGCTGTAGTTACGATATGTGAATTAGGACGTGCGTGTAAAACTTCAGGTCATTCGGACGTGGTTTGGTTAGGTTTAAATCAAATAACGACTTAGACGATTTTGATATCATTAGGCTTGAACCCAACGTGAATTTGGTGTTGAGAGGTTTCTTTGAGCGTTCCGATGGTTGGAACAAGTTTGAATAATGATATGAGATATGTTGGCGTGTTTGGTTGAGGTTCCAGAGGCCTCGGGTGAGTTTTGGGTGGTTAAACGGATTAAATCATCGTTGGAAAAACAAAAGATGCAGTAAAACCAGGTGAGAATGCGGACCGCATATCTCAAATGCGGACCGTATATCTCACAGTGGAGTCGCAAACACAAACAGAAATCTGGGCAAGATTCGCGACCAAAATGCGGCCAGAATGCGAACCGCAAACCTGAAATGCGAACCGCATATTTGACAGTCGAGGTCGCATACTGAGACAGAAACTTGGACAAAAATCTACGTAAGGAATGCGACGAGAATGCGATTGCAAACCATGAAATGCGAACCGCAAACCACGCTTTGTGTTGATTTCGCGGTGAAGGCTAGGGCTATCTTCGCGATGGCTACGTCAAATATGCGAACCGCATACCTGTTATGCGACAGGTATGCGATCGCATATTTGGTCGGGCCAGGGTGTTTTAACTCGATTTTTGACCACTCTATAAATAGAACTCAGAGCCCATTTTGCCATGCAAAACCCATTCCCGTTACCCCACGAAGAGAAACACCCCCAAACACCATAGAATCACAACAGATCAACCTCAAACTATATCCAAAGGGAGAATTTCTTGAACAAGCTCTTAAGGAAAGGAGCTTTGACCATCTTGAACGTAGTTGGAGCTAGGGAACTCAGATTGAAGCAAAATCTTGAAGGATTTTTGGAAGATTTTCAAGAGAAATCTCGGGGTAAGTGTTCCTAACTCAATTATGGAGGAATTACCTGAGTTTATCACCATTTTTAGCAATTAATTGACGATCTAAGTTGGGAAAATGGTGGAAAGCTCTAAAGTTTAGATTCGAGGGTTGGAGGTCGATCCGATGTCGGAATTCGACAAATTTTATATGGTTGAAATCGTGAGGAGATAAGAAACCTGTTGAGGTGATAATTATCAAATTTCGAGAAGTGGGCCCGGGGCTCGGGTTTGCTAATTTCGGGATTTCTTAGTATTTTTGACTGTTTTCGCTTGGGCTTTGTTCCCTCAACATATTGTGACATAATTATTCTGAATTTGGATAGATTCGACGCACGTGGAGGCCAATTCAAAGGGCAAAGGCGTCGCGGGATAAGGATTTAGCCGGTTTGAGGTGAGTAATGATCTTAAATGATGTTCTGAGGGTTTGAAACCCCGGATTTGCACATCGTAGTGCTATATTGAGTTGAGATACGCGCCCGATGATGAGCATGGGATTGTTTACTACAGGGGATTGGGACTTGGTCCATCCCGATTGATGATTTTACTATACATTTGACTGAAACATACTTGTTATCATCATGATTTGGGCTGATTGCCGTATATGGGCTTCGTGCCGGTTATTTGAACCCTTCAGGGGTATTATTTGGGCTTCGTGCCGGTTATGTGAATCCTTCAGGGGTATTTATCACTGTTTCCTCACTGTATGAAGTCATTACTTGAACTCAGTCATGTGGGTCTTCCACTGTTCTACAACTCTGCCACTTTGCTCAGTTTTTGAGGTTACATAATATTTTAAATGATGTTTTGAGCTGAGAACTACTGTTTTACTATGCCCGAGGGGCATGAGATGATTTTTCTGACTGAGTGCGGCCGAGGGCCAAATGTGAGGTTTTACTGAGTAATACGAGGGCAAGGGCCTGAGATTTAAATGATATTTTTAAATGGATCGGGTGGCACGCCGCTACGGGATATGATATAAATGAATCGGTGGCACGCCACCACGGATATGATATAAATGGACCGGGTGGCGCGCCGCCACAGATATGACATAAATGGATTGGGTGGCACGCCGCCACGGGATCGGGTGGCACGCCGCCACGAGATATTGTGCCACTGCACCCCCCACAGTGAGCGTAGGGTACCCATGGGAACAGGTGACACGCCGTCACGAGATATGACTTGGCCAGTCATGATATTTTCTCTTACTTCATGTTATTGACTTGATTATTTACATGTTTTACTGTTTCATTATGGATTGTGGTATGCCTTATGTGTTTTCTTACTTTCAGTTGTTATTTATAATTATTACTCACTGAGTTGGAAGTACTCACATTACTCCCTGCACCATGTGTGCAGATTCAGGCGTTATCGGTTCCGCTCCGAGACATTGATTACTACTGTTAGAGCGGCGACTCAGAGACTACGAGGTAGCTGTTGACGTTCGCAGCCCCGTATCTCTTTTTTCATGTTATTTCCAGTATCTTCAAACAATTGTGCCAAAGATATTGTAATAGTAATCTTATTATTAGGACTTTCATTAGTTGCTCATGACTTTGTGACACCCTGATTCGGGCTGTAGTCGGGATGGTTCACTATATTTTCTACAAATTACCATTATTAAACCGTACTTATATCATTTTCGTATTGTTTATTTGTTTGAATGAAGTTTAGTTTGGATCGGCTGGCCTAGTCTTCATGAGAGGCGTCATATCGATCATGGTTGGGATTTTGGGTCGTGACAGCTTGGTATCAGAGCCTAGGTTACATAGGTCTCATGAGTCATGAGCGGGTTTAGTAGAGTCTTGCGGATTGGTACGGAGACGTCTGTACTTATCTTCGAGAGGCTGCGGAACCTTTTTAGGAAAAATTCCATATTCTTGAAATTCTTGTCGTGCGAACTTGTAGATCCGAGTACTAAAACTTCTGCAATCCTGTTCTCTCACAGATGGTGAGGCCGCGGACTATCGGACGAGGTGGACGACCACCAGTACCACCCACTGAGGCCACCAGAGGCCGTGGACACGGTCGTGGTCATGGTAGAGGCAGAGCGGCGAGGGCAGCATCTGTTGATCTACCAGCTGCCCCAACTTAGAACAGGCTCCAGCAGCACCAGTTCAGGCACCAGCTGTGCCTATCGCTATTCCATGTCTTCAGGAGACCTTGGCTCAGATATTATCTGTTTGCACTGGCCTAGCGCAGGCGGTTTCAGCCACCACAGGCCCAACCACTTCACAGGCTGGGGGAGGCAATCAGACTCCAGTTTCCCGCACGCCTGAGTAGGTAGTGCAGGGACTTCAGATGCCGGGGGCACCTCCAGCCAAGCCAGTTGCACCAGCTCAGGAAATTCATAGTACCAGTTATGCCAGATGATGAGCAACGTCGCCTTGAGAGGTTTGGCAGACTCCAGCCTCCGTCATTCAGTGGTGCTGAGGGCGAGGATGCCCAGGGTTTTCTTGACAAATGTCAGCGAATGCTCCGGACAGCCGGGATTCTTGAGTCTAGTGGTGAGGCATTCACCACCTTTCAGTTTACGGGAGCTTCCTTTAATTGGTGGGAGGCGTATGAGAGGCGTAGGCCGGTTGATGCAGCGCCCCTTACTTGGCAACAATTCTCCGCTCTCTTCTTGGAGAAGTATGTGCCGCAGTCCTGCAAAGAGGAGCTGCACAGACAGTTTGAATGGCTGCGACAGGGGAATATGACTGTGTCACAATATGAGTCAAGATTTTCTGAGTTGGCTCGACATGCTGTCTTGATGGTACCGACTGATCGTGAAAGGATCAGGAGGTTTATGGATGGCCTTAACTATCATCTCCGTATCCTCATGACCAGGGAGAGAGTATTGGGTGCGACCTTCGAGGAGGTGGTTGATATAGCTCGCGAGATTGAGACGGTTCGCCGTCAGGAGCGAGAGGAGAGGGAGGCTAAGAGGTCTCGAGGATCGGGCAGTTACAGTGATGCTCCATCGAGGGGCCAGTTTCAGCAGGGTAGAGGCCGTTCCTTCAGGCCTGCTCAGCCAGCCCGTCCAGATTATCATGGGGCATCTGCAGGTCGTGGTTATGATGGGTTGCAGCAAGGTCTGTCATCACTCAGCGCCCTTCCAGCCCATGCTCCGTCGGCCCAGGGTTCTTCTATGCCGAGTGCATTTGCTAGAGCACTAGGGAGCTGTTATGAGTGTGGCGAGATGGACCACATGCGGAAGCAGTGTCCTCACTTTGCTGCTAGATCGTACCAACCGAGGGGTCAGCCCTCGACTTCTGCTCCAGTTACCTTACCACCAGCCCAGCCAGCTAGGGGTGGAGGTCAGGCAGCCAGAGGTCGCCCCAGAGGGGGAGGTCGAGCAGGCGGTGGCCAGGCCCGATTCTATGCTATTCCAGGCAGGACAGATGCCAGTGCTTTAGATGCCGTTATTACAGGTATTGTTTCAGTCTGCCACAAAGATGCCTCTGTATTATTTGATCCCGGTTCCACTTATTCATATGTGTCTTCATATTTTGCTCAATATTTGGGTATGCCCCGGGAGTTTCTTGCTTTACCTGTTTATGTGTCTACCCCGGCGGGCGATACTGTTGTTGTGGATCGTGTGTACAGGTCATGTGTAGTAACTATTGGGGGTCTGGAGACCCGAGTGGACCTATTGCTACTAAGCATGGTAGATTTTGATGTCATTTTAGGCATGGATTGGCTATCTCCATGTCGTGCTATTTTAGACTGTCATGCTAAGACAGTTACTTTGGCTATGCCGGGTATGCCGCGGATCGAGTGGCGTGGCGTGACTGATTATATTCCTGGTAGGGTGATATCATACTTGAAAGCCCAGCGTATGGTTGGGAAGGGTTGCCTTTCATACCTAGCGTTTGTGAGGGATGTTGGAGTTGAAACTCCAAGCATCGATTCTGTTCCAGTTGTGCGGGAATTTCCCGATGTATTTCCTGCAGACCTGCCAGGCATGCCGCCGGACAGGGATATTGATTTTGGTATCGACTTGGTGCCGGGCACCCAGCCCATCTCTATTCCATCGTATCGGATGGCACTAGCGGAGTTACAAGAATTAAAGGAGCAACTTCAAGAACTCCTAGACAAGGGGTTCATTCTCCCTAGTGTGTCATCTTGGGGTGCACCGGTTCTATTTGTGAAAAAGAAGGATGGCACAATGAGAATGTGCATCGATTATAGGCAACTGAACAAAGAAACAATCAAGAACAAATATCCTTTGCCTCGTATCGATGACTTATTTGACCAGCTTCAGGGAGCACGAGTGCTCTCTAAGATTGATCTCCATTCAGGATATCACCAGTTAAAGATCAGGGATGCAGATATTCTTAAGACTGCTTTCCGGACTAGATATGGCCACTACGAGTTTCTTGTTATGTCATTCGGGCTAACCAATGCCCCAGCAGCATTCATGCAGTTAATGAACAGTGTATTTCGGCCTTATCTGGATTCGTTCGTGGTGGTATTCATTGATGATATTCTGGTATACTCGCGTAATCAGGAAGAGCACGCAGAATATTTGCGAGTTGTATTACAGAGACTGAGGGAGGAGAAGCTTTATGCAAAATTCTCTAAGTGCGAGTTTTGGCTCAATTCAGTGGCTTTCTTGGGGCACGTGGTGTCCAGCGAGGGTATACAGGTTGACCCAAAGAAGATAGAGGCGGTCCAGAGTTGGCCTAGACCGTCCTCGGTCACAGAGATCTGTAGTTTTCTTGGGTTGGCAGGCTACTATCGCCGGTTTGTTCAGGGTTTCTCATCCATTGCGTCGCCCTTGACCAAATTGACCCAGAAGGGTGTTCCATTTGTATGGTCGGACAAGTGTGAGGAGAGCTTTCAAAAGCTCAAGACAGCCTTAACCACAGCTCTAGTATTGGTTCTACCATCAATCTCAGGTTCGTATACCGTGTATTGTGATGCCTCAAGAATTGGGATCGGTTGTGTACTAATGCAGGAGGGTAGAGTTATTGCTTATGCTTCTCGCCAGTTGAAGCCTCATGAGAAGAACTACCCCGTGCATGATTTGGAGCTGGCTGCCATAATTCATGCTTTAAAGATTTGGAGGCATTACTTATACGGCGTGTCATGTGAGGTGTTCA